>PNEQ01031354.1:6723-56170 GCA_003012365.1 Medauroidea extradentata
TATATATATATATATATATATATATATATATATATATATATATATATATATATATATATATATATATATATATATATATATATGAATATATATAAATAAATATACATATAGTCTAATGTATTTTGAGGTCACGCGACATAACTATCTAAATTTGCAAAGCATTCCGATGTACAATTCAGTTCTCATATCTGAAAACCGTCTACATGTTTTTTAAGTTATTGATGGAATACATTAAATTTTACTCGAAGTCCGCACGTCTAGTGAGATTGTGGCAGAGACGTGCGGGACACGTAACCTAAGAAATTGTACAAGTCAGGCAAATCAACGCACGTGGACACAGCACAAAGAAAACGTTAAGCACGCTACCAAGTAACGTGAACTGAGATCTGTGCCGAAGTAATATTAGACGGCAATGACATTTACTTTGTGGTATTACAAGTATGTAACAGAATATTGCACCTATTGTCCTGCCTGCAGCATGTCTGTACGTAGTGAGTGAACGGTGAGGGAGCATGAGGCGGCCTGAGTAGCTAGACGCTGGCGGGAGCACTGACCTACCGTAACAAGCACCGCGGGGCGCGACACGACGGCGGGCGCGACAAGTTCCCTTGCTACGAAACCCCACGGCTGTCAAAGCGGCATTTTTCGACGAGGACCACGCCACCACCACATTCGCAATTAGTGCACAACGGGTGGACTTAGCTACACTGACAGTTCTTTGGGCACTTACTGGTTACATTTAAATAATGTCAATCACAGTGTACCACATAAGTTGTACATACGGAGGAATGGATATCTCAAGCTCATTTTAGAACCAAAAATTTTATCAGACAATGAATAAAACAAGTCTATTACAAAAAAGTAAATTACCTCTAAAATTTACTTAAATTATGTGAAATGGAACACACCATGATATGGTGCAGTCGAGACACTTGCTTTACTTAACAAGTTTAGTTATTTCGCTTGATATTAGTTGTTAAATTTACATATATCACTAATTTAATATACTGAATCTAAATTTACAAATCACTGCGTAATTAATGCAGAAAAATATTAATATTCACTTCAGTAGGACTAACTGATTTTAAGCATGCGCAAGGAAAAAAACCACTAAAAAAAAAACTTAAAAAACTGGACCTTCCTACCATTCTCCAACCAAAAATTTTTACAGCAAACAAAACAATCTGTAGTCTGTACAAGGTTAAATAAACATCGCCTTGCTAAAATAATTACTGCAAAAAAATCGGGAAATAAATACGGCAGATACGACAAAACTCGACATCTAACATTATTGGCACACAGCCATTGTGATCGCCAACAAGATGTGGTAGAAAAAATGCCAAGTAGCCAATTGTATTTTTTTTATTCTCTGCACTGGGTTCAGGAAGTTATTTAAACCTGGTTCGGTAAGTTATGTTAAAATATAAAGACAGTATTTAGCGTTCAATTGGATGCACAACCCGGAATTCGTGAAAATAAACCTAAGCATGACGAAAAAATTACCATTACCGTAATACAAAATTAAACCTACAATCTAAGGTCTCTCATCAAAAGTAATAAGGGCTCGGATAAAATGTGGCAGATGATGCAGCAAGTAGAATTATAACGCAACTGTTTGATGAAACAAAACTAAATTGTAGGAAACATTAATTTGAGGAACTTGACTTGGTACGTATGAATGATTTTGGAATCATAGGAATATTAACATCGAACAAAATATTAACAAAAATTCATGTTTTTTTTCCAGATTGGCTATCTAAATAAATAAAAACTTAGTGTAACGGGTATAAAACATTACCAACATTATTTTTAACTGTCTGATACCCATCGCTGCGATTATAAAAAACAAATTTTCACGCATAAAAGCCTTTCTTTTCTGCCCCACATGTCTGAAGTTGGATTTTCCAACAGTTTGCTGATTATATGCATTTATAACGGCCCAGTGCTTGAACGCAGATTTGCACGATAGGGTAGGAAACAGAGGTTGTGACCGGGGAAGTTCCAGCAGCTAGAGCAAGCGGGTGTAACACGAGACAGCCTGGGGCCTGCATCTGGAGTCTGGCCAGAGCCACGTCATCGCCGGAAATATCGTGGCGGTGTGCACACGTGGCGAGGGCAGACCGCAGCACCTTGAGAAGTACTGCCACGTGTGCAGAGCAAGACGTTACGACCAGGGCGCGTTTTAGTTACTATACGAGAACTGAATGGCTAACGAGCGGCTCGGAACCAGGTATGAGGACAGAAAGAAACCGTGGCTGGACAGGTCCGCGTGGGAAGGCGCTACCCGGAAGACCAGGCTGGCGTCACCTCGAGTGACGTAGCGGCAACATGACGACACACGCTCTTCCCGGGAAACTATCTTATCGCGTGCCCCACTTCGCCGAGTCCCGCACACTATACACTATACCTCGAAGAGCACGCGGATCAGACGCAAAAAAAAAAAAGGGGGACTTCCTGCGTGACGAGTCGCGTGTAGATTACTGGTGACACACTCGAACCGGTTCCTCGAATCTCTGGAAAGATTCTCGTTATATGAACCTCCCAAACAGTGCATTTTGTCGGCTACGAAGAGGAACTGCACAAAAAAAGTCATATTGACGCTTATGTCGCAGAAATGAATGACGTTATTTGTTCACTGCAAGCAAATTACCCTTCAGTTAGCTAAAAAGTGAACATAGATATAGACAGTTCAGGATAAACTGAGCACTGCCATTATGCCGCCACTTTTACTGTTTTTAATACAAAACCTTCCATGTAAGTAAAAACGCCTTTTTATTTAGGGTATGTGTTTTGCGAAGTACTCAGTTTAAAGTGAACCACCTAGAACAGTTTATTTGCTAGTAGGCCAAATACACAAATTTACAATCTGCCTACACTTTCAATACACTTTTTATTAGAAATGGCAATATACTCTAACAATAATATTTGTAAGGTCATCCACGGGACAATCCTTTATAGAAAAAATTGGTATATATAAATTTCTTAAAGAACTTGGGACAAGATCACAAAATCACACTGACTAGCTTCACTCTAGAAAAAAAAAAAAAACTAAACTCACCAGCTGGACGATACTGTCTATCGCCCTGTTGAACCTGTCGCACAGATTCTTCATACTTTCGTAACTGTAAAAAAAAAAAAAAAAAAGACAAGAAAACAACGTTACATTGGAATATCTTCAGGCGCCGCTAGTTTAATTTTTTTATAAAACTTATTAAATAAGTAATAAAATCTTGCGTGGCTACATAACAAGAACAGACAATTCAGGACAGCAAAACAGGGAGTTAAATACTACTCTTCCCGGCTTGTGGAAGTGGTGTTCTGCCCGAAGGCATGTATAACCACGAAAACCACGGGTACCAACTCCCTCCTGCCCCTCACCCGGCCGACAAGGGGAGGTAGTGTTTCGCCATTGCCTTCCGCAGTATGATGATGATGAGGGGACAGTCCTGAACACGAAGACAACGGTAAATACTGACCTCCCGGGCTGGGAATCTAATCCGGGACTTTCAGCCTAGCTGCAAGGACCTCTACCTCTAACCACTGAGCCAAAAAGCCGGAAGTCAACTCTTACTCTCTCTCTCTCTCTCTCTCTCTCTCTCTCCACATATATTACATACAGGTTGTCCCTGAATAACCTTTAACGCTTTTCGTCACGTTGTAGAGGATGCGAAGAAGAATAAAATGATAGTACACTTAGGGTCACAGAGGCTGGAAAGTATCCGTACAATTGACCCACAATTTATAATTTTGAGGGTGCCATATTGCGTTAAGAGGGCGTGGTACATACTTCTACGCTAAAAGCATTAATCTATGACCGTAGGTTTCTTGAAGCTAATTTGCGAAAATTAAACAATAGCAATCCTAGACAATAATTTTAGCCAACGTTTTAAACAATATTGTTTCCAATATTACGAACTTCTGAGGCACAATCTCTGACGTCGGAACCTCGTGCATTTAATCGCGGCGCATGAGATCACGCGTAACGAATTAGTAATTCTGGATAAATATTTACTCATAAAGTTGGCAAATACCATTATCTAGGATTGTCATTGAGTATTTTATCCATGTTGGCTTCGAAAAAAGCGTAGGAAACGATGTTTTCAGCGTTTAATTATCTACTACGCACTCTTAACATGAAAAATTTACTTTTTATGAACCCAGCACGACAATATTGTTAGTTACATGGTACTAGCTAAACAAGTATATAAGATAACACTGAGAAAGATCTCACGAATACATTTCAAAAGCTCAAAACAACTTTATTTACTAATCAAATTTCTATAGAAAATGTAACTAAAAATTTTACTTCTTCCCAAAGTTTTCCATAAATTAATCACAAATATTCCTAGACTTACAAACAGTATAACATCATCACACTAAACTATTTATTTAAATTAACTAACAAGCAGCAGTGTAATAGAGATGTTTAAATAATAGTAACTAAATTCTTGTGACTTTAGATACCTTACATAATTTCAACCAATAAAGACATAATTGTATTCTGTGCAGAGAATAATGTTCCATTAAATATATTTTACATAATTTTACGAACAAGTACAATACTAGGCCTAACTGTAGTTTTTTTAACGTACATATTAAATATTGTTAGAAATTCGCGGCACGCAACAGAAAACCCATTCTACAAATTAGATAATTTCGAATAAAAAAAACTTGACTTTCAGGCCTATAAACATAAATGAAAATACTTTCATTGTGGCTTTGGAAGGAGCCAGACATGAATGACAAAGCCTACTAAAGTTTCTTTCTGACCTCATTCATCATTTGTCAGTCGTTCTTTTCCTTCGCATTCGCAATCCACTGTTACAGACTAACGTAAGCGCTCCATGCCAGCACCGAAAGAAAAAAAAAGTTATTTTACGCGTCCTCGAAAACCTGTTTCCGTCCACAGGGTGACTGGGTAAGAAAAGACAGCACTGAAAGTTTTACGACGCCGAGAAAAGTGATGAAGGCAGGGGAAGGCCGTCGGACGAACATAAATCCGTGACAAGCCCATAAACTGAGCGTTTCTGATGACAAACACCTAGCATTCTCACGAGGACGAGTCTGAACAAGAGGTTGCTTTCGCCATGCTGGGTAGTGTCGGACACTTTCTTGGTACTGTAATTGTTACTCAGCACGACCGATTTATTGTAACTGATATCAACGAAACAAGTAGGCATATTCCTGACTCACCAGCATTGCGTTTAATTTATACCGGAATAACGGTAGCCAATACAGCTCACGTCTCAGTTTAAAAACTGTCTACTATGTTCATTTCATCTAGCCTAGGCAAGTTATGTTTAACGTCTATTGTGAGATAACACTGTTTTGCCGCTCTTCTTACCAGTCTCTAGAAACTCGAGTTGTAAATTATTTGTAATACAGCATTTTCTCATCAAAACATAACTTTCAATAAAAAAGTTAATAAATTAAAATAAATACAAACCGACCAATGTGTGTCCCCGTCTCTACCGTACGAGGAATACAAAGTAACTGAGCAAAAGCGTATGTGCGAAGAAACTGCTTTAATACGTCATATTTTCTAAAACTAACAGCTGTATAAATAAGAGGCTGGAAGGAACTCATGCCCAACTTTTAGTTTTAATCATTGATTGAATAAATACCCAGATTTACTACATAAAGAAATTCAAATCAACAAGCCACGAAACAGCAAAATACAAGCAACAAGGTGAACTTTATATAAGAGAGTGCAGGACATTACGTAACGTTAAAAAAGTCAACCAAAATATATAGTGATTTGCAAGTCAATATCGAAGCACTTAAAAGTACGAGGAATCCTAGGTAACCGGTTGAAACATCTGACTTAGGCTACTTACTCTCTTGCACTGGTAGCAAACGCACGAAATTACAGTGTACCAGATGACAAAATATTTGCTCTGCATATGACAAAAACGGTTGACTAGAATAGCTCTACTATTTCTTGTTTCATGTTGATCTCGAAAAACCTGAAATTTTCGATAAATGTACTTTCTTAAAACACCACAATGTTGTTATTAAACACACATATTTCTCTATATAGGTATACGCAATAACAACACTGTATAGTTTAATTCGTATTTTTCTTACATGGCCCACGACCCACGAGCAACCTGGTTAAAGTCACATTCAAGTTAAGTGTCCAAGTGGGGATTCGAACACACATGGCTCAGACAAGATTGCAAGAATGTCATCTCAAGACTTACCTCCTGGTGTCATAGTCCGCCAAGATGTTGTTTTCCAGCGGTAACTTCAACTCGGGGAAGTCCTCACATACCCACCTGCAACAAGGAAAACACATTTCTTCAGATAAAATCTTTTCAGCGCTAAACGTCATACTTTTAGTCACTAAAAATTTCTACAAAATTTATTTCTCGAAACTTCTAAACGGCTTAAAATAAAATGATGGTAAGAATCACTAATGATAGTTTTTTTTTTTTTAACATTTTAAGAAATACAATTTTTTTCTCTAAAATTCTGTACCCCATTCTGCCCTCCCAAAGTTACGTAGGCCTATCGATTTTTTGAAATCAGATGATGGTAGAGGAACGCGAAAGTTAGACATTCAATTATTATATAGATTTCCAGTTCCTTTAATAAACTGCAACAATTACTGATGGCTTAAAATGTGGGTATTACAAAAACGCCAGCCAGTTAGCATATCTTGTTATTGATTAGCACAGTTTTGAACGTACCTCTGTTACTATTGCTGTGTATGTATTTAGAATTTACTATACATTTAAGACCTGACATATGACGTACTGCTAGTAGCACGTGTATTTATTTATTAGGGTATTTTATTTCGGCGAAGTTACACTTAACCAACTACATAATACTTACAACAGCTACACAAAACAACTCACTCAATGTCTTAAATCTAAAGTACCATAAAATAGGATTTAATTTTGCAATACTTAATTAAACTAGAGAAGTAAGGACAAGTTGGCAACAAAGAAATACTGAAATGATTAATTCATTAAATAATACAAATTTACCATACACAGAGAAATAAAAATACAGTAATATAAATAAAATTTACTCAGTCACGTAAAGCAGATACTATGAAAAAATCTGAATAGAACTGAGTCTCAGGAATGGGTATACACAGCTGTACATCTTTATTTGAGCGAGTATAAAATGTATGGCTGTCGCTAAATTGAACCGGTCATAAATGTTAATAGTCGCTCAAAGATGTACAGTGGTGGATCCATGCAACACTGAGACGGGTTGCGAAGCCTTTTTATGTATGACATTTTGTTGCAATCGTGCTGTAAAACACGCTGCCGAATATGTTGGAGGAGTCGCAGAAAGTCCTGTATATAGACTATAACAAAAAAAATTCTAGAAATTAGTTTACGCCATCGTTGTTGTGATCAAAATGATTCAAAAGAGGATAATGTAATATCTCCTCGCCTACAAACCCAACATTTAGTACAAATATAAAATTACGAAATTTTCACATTTCAATAGCTTTTAAGGACACGGTCTACCACAATTTTCATCACCATGCTTTCATTTTTATATTCGTATCTGATATTTTTTTTTCTTGTTTTAGACACAAAATGTGACAAAATTGTGCTCTTATGAAATTTTTTTATCTCTCATAGTTTTTGCGTAATGGCTTGTAAAAGTCATATTTTGCATGTTTCCATTTTAAGGACTACACTGAAACCAAATGATACACCAAACTAAAAAAAAATCACAGTGGATAAAGACATTGCAGGCTACAATGTCATGCTCATAAAAATAAAGAATAAAAATTATTTGTATTAAAAAATTGAATTTTTTTAATTTTTATTTTCAGTTTCAATATTTTTTTTTAAATACAAACATTTTTTAATCTTCATTTTTATGAGCATGACATTGTAGCCTGCAATGTCTTTATCCACTGTGATTTTTTTTTTAGTTTGGTATATCAGTTGGTTTTAGTGTAGCCCTTAAAACGGATACATGCAAAATATGACTTTTACAAGCCATTACGCGAAAACTATGAGAGATAAAAAAATTTCATAAGAGCCAAATTTAGTCACATTCTGTGTCTAAAATAAGAAAAAAAAATCTGGTATAAATAAAAAATTAAAAAAATGGTGATGAAAATTGCGATATCCGACCATAATGGAGAAAAGTCTGTAGAAGTATACCATGCACTACATATTACGCTTGAGTTCTGATACAGGCGGTAAGTATATTTTTTACGGCACCCTGAAAATGCCTGTTTTATACAG
Source organism: Medauroidea extradentata (assembly GCA_003012365.1). Taxonomy (NCBI): domain Eukaryota; kingdom Metazoa; phylum Arthropoda; class Insecta; order Phasmatodea; family Phasmatidae; genus Medauroidea; species Medauroidea extradentata. Next base: position 14,946 of record PNEQ01031354.1, read on the forward strand.
TTACGCCACAGGGCTTCGATAGTGTTTCTAATGCACGTGGTGTTATTCAGAATTCGTCTGAAGTGTTCTGCGCAAAATGGCATAATTGCTCATGAAGAATTCCTTAGTAAGTAGCCTAAGCTGTAATGCCACTGAAGGCAAGGTAAACGGTACCCATTTCCTAACCTGGCTGTACCGGGAATTCGGATGCTATAACTTGAGTATATTTTGACAGTTTTAAAGTCATATAAAGCACTTGTTGTATGTATCGTACATGTATTATGCAATGTCAACGTTTTAGGTGGTAAAATACACCTCATGTAGCAATCTCACCGTACGCACAACGAATTGTGACACCTATACAACAGGTGTCATAACTTCCAACGTTTACTGACATTATATTAAACGGAGTATATTTATTTATGGCGAAGTTGAGGCATGTAGCCTTCTTTTACACTTAACCATTTTTCTTACAGATGCACATAATAAAATTACATATACACAGAACTGACAAAAACTATGAAAACAATTAAAAACTAATGACTAACATGACAGTAATACAACAGACCATTTTACATATTCCTGCGAAGTAGCGAACACTAAATACTCGTACAGAGTTTACGATTTTTCAAAAATAATACCAGCACAAAGTCCTAACGCGTTATGTAGATATGCAACAAATTTACGTGTAAAAAATAAAAATAAATTAATTTATGTGAAAAGTAAGACAACACAATGTAGCATTTCACAAAAATATTAACAAATAATTTTTAGGTAGCCGGATGTTAAAAAAAAATGTATAAGCTAAGGTCTTGCACAGAATAGTAACAAAATTAAAAATAAACTATAATAATTATAAAGTCACAGATACACTATTTGCAATTAATATGAAATTAATTATAGCTCATGGGCTGTAACGTCTTTTAAAATATAAAGAAAAAAACAACTAAATATTATATACAGCTAAGTTTGAACATTATTGAAACTAATATATTTAGAAGACATAAATTCAGCACTTTCAACTAGTGTTGTTCATTTATATGAACTTACGAAGGAAGTAATAATGTTTGGGAACTATAGCGAAGAATTCAAATACAATATTTATATGCCTAATTATGATTTCTGGATTCTCGAGCTTGATAATAATTTGATATGTTTACATGTGCACGTAAAATGAGTGGCCAAGGACTAGTATCCACCAACTTTACAACACTATCCAAAGGTGGTTTTCCAACTCTAGGACTGTACTGAATATGAACCACCCAAGAAGAGGTTTTCATTTCTCCAGCCGACGAGCGTAGAAAATTCAAACACCCCCACCCTCCTCCTCGGTGAACCAGAACAAAACCGTGTGCCCCGCTGTTCACAACCAAGTCCTTCACATCCTTCACGTAAGAGACAGCTGTGTGGACACAAAACCCACCAGGCTGCCTAACATTTCCGAAGCAGGTTCAAGCGCTGTGGAACTAATGCTTTGTCTGCGATGTTTGACGGCCGAAGTAATGTTAAACAACCTGACAACTCAAACCCACCCCCTTTCCCATGCGAGACTACCCAATGAAGAACTGAGGCTCACAACAATCTGGAAATGCTTGAATGACTCGTGACTGAAGTGTTTTCACATCGCGTCTCCCAAGAGAACAATAGCATCCGGCTATATACGCCGAACATGGAAGGCAACACATTGCTTCAGTTTACTGGGCACAATTCTTTATTTATATTGATGAGTCTTATATGGTCACCGTAAGTTATATAGACGATTAAAATTACGTCGACAGAAAAATATAGCACACAAAATTTAGGTAAAAACTTAAGGGTAGCATCCAATAAGCGTAGTTTATGACAAACTGTACATATTTCGCCTGAAAAATGCAGTGGATAAAACCTTTATCATAAACCGAGCTAAGTAGCACGGACTTACGGATTTTACATGGCTAGCATTTATATTCCTAGTCGCATAAAAATGCGCCACTAAATTTTCGTGAACTTACTTGCACACAGTAAGAACCATAATTTAAAAATACAGCGGAACGAAGTAATTAGACGCTTACAATTTATGAAGAAATTCGCTTAGATTCAACAACATTGATATACAGTATCCTAACTATTACAAATATTGAAGACAACACACATAACTTTCATTATTATATTTTTTGACACTTGCATTACAAAAAAATTTTCTTCGCCCAGAACCTTACGCTCACACAGGTCCTTATGGTTGGTAGGCGTTTTTAATACTCCAACAAAAATCGTACACTTTCAAAACAAGCCTGCATGCAGCAAATTATTAGAAAGTGTCATCTAAAACTGTATCAACACTTAAAAAAGAACAAACGTACATCAAATAATGTTTCATTACACCTACCCATATGACAAAAATGAGGAAAAAGGAACACGGACGGGACGTTTTAAAACACTACAAAAAAAACGTCCTGTTCAAAACAGGAGAGGCTAGTCAATAAATCAATTTTGCAAACTTCACAACTTGCTAAAAAAATCTTTGACATTCTAACAGCTTATCAACATTTTGCGATCAACTACAAAATCTTAAAAAATTCTATAAAAACCACGGGTCTCAGTACCACTGCTCGGCTTAGTTCTCAATTACACAACGTAATGCTGTTCCCGTGAATTTTTTTTATCGTAACACGAAGGTTGTTCCCCCTATTTGGTATATGTCCTCATTCCGTTGACCACATTAGCCTACAGACTTATGTATTTGTTCTTAGAATTAATTGCCGAAGTTAAAATTAAATTGTACTTTCTTACAACTAATAAAACATAACTCTTAATGTAAACCGCCTTCAGATAAGCTAACTGAAGACTAGGTATTTAAGTTATGGAATTAACATAAACAATTTGGTGTGGCTGAATAAAATTTACACCAATATTCATAAAAACTATGAGGTCTTGTAACTATAACACAAAGATCTAATTTTAGCCAGCCATATCTAAACAATCAAACCTAACTAAATGAAATTACTAAATGAAATTAAGTGTTTTTGACATGGTGGATAATTGTATTGTTTAACAATGCTTCATCACTGATTCCGTGCAAGCATACTCGCGCGTGATAAAATGTTGCCAAACTATGTCTAGTATTGGTGTTCACTCTGTCTCGCGTAACTGAAGTAAATTTCAACAGTTCTGGGAGCACATCTACTTTATAATTTCTCAATGTTTATGTAATGTCAGTCGACATTTTTTAGTTCTGAACTATACCTGAGATGCAAATTTTATCGTATAGTTAGTTAATTTCGTCTAGCACAGTGATATACAGGAAATAACAGAAAGTTCCAAAATAATTGTCGACATTTACTGAAGTTATAGGAAACAATGGAATAATGTGGAATCTTGTCTATAATTATTTTGTGCAACATAATAAACGGCCATTAGCCTACATAAATTATTTTCACATATAATCACATATACATGTCGTATGCCAGAAACGTAATAAAAAAAAAGACAAATGGTGGAATAGCCCAAAAAATTATTTAACAAAGATATGGGGCACTTATTGCGAGAAGGGTGTATTTCGTGCTACAATGTCTCTGAAAATAATTAAATTGTAACTAAAATATTGTAGATGTATCTGGTAAGACATTAGGTAGTGTAACAATTTTTATGTTCGTATGAAAGTCATGCATACAATTTTAACATCCATCTTCACAATGTGTTCATGGAACATAGCAAACCTAGAGCGTGAGGTCTCGCTTAATCAAAGCGGATGGACAGTCTGTCAATCACCAGTACTGCGACACCACACAGTTTGGGGGGTTTAGGTAGAGGAGAATAGCGGTAGGCAACAAAGAGTCAAAAACAGAGCCAGGAGACAAAGCTTTCCCACGGCTTGGATGCCTACCTCTCCCCCGGCCGAAAAAAAAACTTCTAAAGCGTCAGTGTAGACCCGCCCAACCCACTCTCCTAGCTTTCCCAACATCATATGAAAACACCAAAAACATTCACACCTATGTATATATTTATAGTTTATGCGAATCATTGTGATATTCTTGTGTGGGAGAACAGTAAGTTTTTACATCGCTGCACTGACGGTAGAAAATTTCTTGAAGCAACAGTCGATATGCATAATTTAACAGTACTTTTTATAAAAAAAAAGACACGAAGGTTTGAAAGGGGTTGCAATATTTTTTCTCACATACCTACACAATCTGTTTTTTTTAAATTAATTAACTCTAGTATAGTACAATTTTTGAGTTAACTTACACAATTTATTTTTATTTTCTTATTCAATAATTCATCTTAAATCTGTTGAAGTGTAATACTGCAGTTAACTATTACGTTTTGCACAACAATCGTTTACAAATTATATTTTGAATTTTGAACGAATAAACCAATACACTAACATCAAGTTATTAAAAAAAAAAATAATAATATGAGTGATCATAATTTCACAACTGCAGAACCTCCTTTTTATGGTACAAACGTTTACATTTATGGGAGCGCTTAAACTAACTCGGTGTTTCCAAGCTCATTTCAACGGTTTATTTCAAAGCATCTATCAAAATAGACGTACTTAACAAACGAGACTTCTATAACATACTATACTATCAATATTTCGGCGATGCTGAAATGAATGTTTGCAAGGTTGGTATCAATATAGTAAAATAATGCGAACGGACAATGGTATCCGACACGGCACAGCTGCAGGGATGCGTGGGCGGTGTTGAATAAAACTCAGGAATCAAGACGGACGTGTGTCGGAATAAGTGTTATAAGATTTCCTGAGGAAAACTCAAACCGCCCGTATGTCCCATCAGCCAGCTGCTTCCGGACCTAAGCACGCGTTTCCTTAGTAGCAAGTTTTTTTGTAATAAAACAAAATTACTCTTCCCCCCTTCTTCTTCCACAAGTTGTGCTGAACTAACTACTCGCTACGTTTAATGCCGATGTGGGTACTGCAACTATGCGGGTCAGCACGCAAACATGCCGTTCGAAACATAACGGATGCAGAAAATTCATTGCGTTCGTGAAAGGAACATAATTTTGTGACCGAAGAACAAATTATCAGGAGTAATTTAAGGCCACGCCCTGTAGTTTTGCCGTGGTTTCGAAAATATTATTTTTAACGCAAATTAATACATGCATAAAAAATTCATTCTTACAGTTTTAAAACTTATATATCATCGCCTTTATCTGAATTTTTCTATTGCAATACACCAAACTGATTTATAGATTTTTGCTCCTGAAATATCACATATTTTGTTGTCAAAATAAGTCAAATGAAGCAAAATAATTATTTGCTAGCAAACGATACATTATTTTTAAAAACGTTGTGGCAAAATTGTGTATAGTATGACTGTAAACAGTCTCAAAATTTTTTCAAAGCATTTCGTTAAAAAATACTAGAGTTATTTGTAATAGTTTTAAATAAATGGAATACCGTAGCCTTAATATTGACAAGGTTATATGTTAATTCCACTGAACTCAGATGCCGCATGTGAGTATGGCCGGGGGTTTCTCTTCACGTCACGTGCCACGCAGACACGCGGAACCAGCTGATGGGGGAAGCAGACAAGCCCCGAGGCAACCTACATCATAGGCGGGAGCAGATGTGTTGTGCTCGGTGGAAGTAGGGATGAGGGCCTAAAAAAACATCCCGCCAGCATGTCCCACTGGCCACAGCTGCTGTCGTCAGGGCCACGATTACACCGACACCTAACGAGCGCCGTAGCTCACCCTACTTCCTTCCAGTACTTCCGAGTGTTACAACAATATCATCATCCATCGTACAAGCTTTATAACAATACGCCCCTCCCCTATTATTTTCTGATCAACTTACCTATAAAGTCGTGTATAGGCTGTGCGTCTGTTCACTGTATAATATTATAAGCACTTCAATACCATCTTTTCTAGAATGCAACATATTTTTATTATGACCTGTGACGTTAATTTTTTGGCACGGTACAATCAATAGACTTCCACTATAACTATTACTCTGAGTATACGTTTATTCTGTACTAAAATTATAGAACAATACACAACCTGGCTGAAAATAAAAAAGTAACCAGAACTTAATAAATGCTCACGTTACCGTAAACCGTCAATACAATACATGAACTATATAACCAACAGCAATGCATACATGTGAATTTCATTGAATTAATTTAAAGTTCAGTAATTTCATTATTAACTTTAGTGCTAATTTGTTTTTGTTTTAAAGCCTTGTTACGGAGTTTTGCAGTGATTTCGAAAATTTATTGCTACCTAATACTCATATCAAAATTTCGCTGCACAGTTTTGACACTTATATGTTATAATTTGTAGCTGATTTTTTTTGTAAAATTATACTGAACGGTTTTATAGATTTCATTACCTAAAGTACCACGTTTTTCGTCGTGAAAATAAGCAAAAATTAAGGAAATTTTTTTTTGCTGGCGAATGGTATATTATTTTAAAAAACGCGTCCACAGTATTGTGCATAGTGTGATTGTACATTGACTCAATTTTTTTCAAAACTTTTGGTTAAAAAATATTTGAGTTATTGGCACCAGTCTGAAAAAAAATCGGGAACAAGCCCTTAAGTTCTGTCGCAGTAGTTAACTGGTTTCATTTTAACTACTATAATTGTATATGCTTGGCTACTATTTTGAATTGTTTATAGTTACGTTTCAAACCATTTTTATTGCTACCCTTACGAATGTGATATTTGTTTGAAATTTGGTTAAGAGTAAGATAAGGCGTAGCATTCCCTAACCTTGCAAAAAAAAAAAATGAAAAGACGAAACAAATAATTAAAGCCACCACACATTAACTAATTGACATAGGCTGAAGTCTATCCCCTCTAATAAAAAAAATGCGTCTAAACAATGGCGGGTAGTCGCCTAAAAAAGACAGCACGAAACAAATACGGAAACACAAAAAACAATGCGAGAGCCACTGTCACTCTACTGCAACTGTCTATATGCACTATGATGAAAGAAATAGAATGTTTACAACGTCCAACACGTATGAATTAGGACATATTCCAACTGACAAATGTAATTTCAGAAACTAAATCCAATAATTTCGTCTCGTTGGATACATGTAATAACACCCCTCCCCAACCAAAAAATTTTCGCGGAATACGTGTCCGCGGTATTTTTTATCCTCTGGCGACAGTTCATTATGTAACTAAGAGGAGTCTTCACACGTTTCAAATTTTCACGTTTGACGGGTGGGAAACATCGGAGCGATACGAGCCCGAATACCACGCTCGACGAGAAGCATCTCGCCTATTTTCCCAACGTGACCTTAAGCAGTGACCTTGAAATTTAATTATTTAATGGTATGAAGTAAAGGCCAACGCATGTCTGTAGCTTTGCACTTTACGAATTCAGGTGATTATTTTCGGAGTTAAAGGCCGTTTTTAGCCATGTGTCTAACAAGCGTGCTGAATTTTTAAAAACGTAAGCATAGTTTTAAGTGTGCGGTCTCTTCGTAGGTATACATAATATGAATAAATTAAGTTGTTCCGCGTAAAAAACGAATACGCGTGACACGCGTCCGGCGAGGACTTCTCAAGGTAACGGAAATTCACAAGTCGTCAACGAACTTCGCGACTTTATTAGCCAACACCAGCCACTGCCAGACGCGAGCATGGTGGACTGAAGAGATTTTGGTCAGCACCTAACATCTAGGTCTTAAGCGATGGTGAGGGGTGACATGATGCGAGTATAGAGCAGAGTCGGAAACAGACCCCGAGAAATCCCGCCGACCTGCGGCACTGTCCGGCATTATTCCCACATGCTAAATAGTGGGGCCGACCCCGCCGGTAATCGAAACCGGATCTCCTTTATGGGAGGCGAGTACTCAAGCCACAGCGCCAACCGCGGCTCCAGTGGATTCGTGAATCTGCATCTGCGGGAAGGCAAGTGGAAGGCCAGTTTCCTGTCAAGACCCACGAGTGTCTCACACTAAAGAATCGCGCGCCCAAACACTGGGAGGTTAGTCAACGTTATTAGCCGGTCGCGGCCGGAACGTTATCGTAGGCGCGGCAAGTGCCAGCGACCCGGCCGTACTGACCTAGCCCAACCGGCGCGGCGCGGCGACGAGTCTCTGGGAAAACTAGGAAACAGTACGCACTACATCGCGTGAGTTTAGCCGGCAAGTTGCATCTTGCCACTACGACCATGTGTTCTAACTAGCAACATGTAGGTCACGCGACCCCATTTCCTATAGTAAAATACTACTTGTTTTGTTTTATTTAGCTCTCGGAATACATCGAACTTCACTAAAATTCAAATTATCCTAAAACAATTCTAAGGAACATAGCAATTGTTACTATTTGTAGCAGCAGCAGGAAAAAAAAACGCAGAATGTATGTTATCTAACAGTTCTGAATACTGAAATCGCCTGCCAAGCTGAAATACTTTTAGCTATAAGTGGAGGCAGGAAAAGTTCGCGGGTTCACCGACATGTAGGCTAGCCTGCAAGAATACTTCAGAACTAAAGCAGACAGCAGATGCCCATTCGTTGAATGCTGTTAAAGTGATATTTTTTGTATTGGTTACATTTCCATTATTGGCTCAGAAACTTCCAGGTGGTGTCAAAGACCAAGTGACAAACATACAGTAGTTGGGTCCAAATAAAAACGCGAATTTTTCAGATGTCTAGCTCTAAGTGATTCATAGAAGAGAGAGCCTTCTTCAAGATGTCCAGGTATAACAACCGCTGCAAATACGTCACGCCACAATCTGCAACGGAATGACTCAGTCCCTCGCGCATTTCACAATCCTACTTCGTTGCAACATCGTCAATGCTGAGTGTCCTTGGACGCAGAATAAATCTGTTTTTTTTATTAGGGTTTATGTCTCAACAGCAAGGGCATCAGACAGGGCTACGCATTACCGTGCACTGAGACAGAACTGCGAAAGTAATCCCACATTGCCTATGTCAAGTACTGCCAACCCTACGCTCACGGCCTGCCAAAATCTGAAACATTTGCGCAATATTTTAAAATTATTTATGCTACAATAAAAATACTTCAGTGTTTCTCAACAATAGTGTATACATGCCAAACACGAGCAATTTTTCGAGATAATAAATAAGTATTATTAATCTGAGCTCAATTTAATTTCATTTGCATAACATTTTTGTCGTTCTTACGTAAACTGTGAAATAGTACTTCCATTTAATTGTAACTGAGAATACACTGCAAATAAACATTTTATTAAGCAACTGTCCATTATAACACAACAGGGAAAATTCCTAGAAAAAGTTTTTAATAGTTACCTCATTCTTCCGAATTATTTCGGCACTAAATGCAGCCAGGCAAAGCAATAGCTCCGTGAACATTGTAACTTTCGAATTATTCAGCTTTAAAAATGTCAAATTTTCAAACGCCGCCACAAACATTGAAAACGCGTTCTTATTGGCTAACACATTTATGACGTAATAGTACTTCTTGGCTAACACATTTATGACGTAATAGTACTTCTTTTGGTTAGCCACCGCACGTCAGGCACTATTGTATGTATTGGAATTTTTCATCCAATTAAAAAACGAATCAAATTTGGCGAACGCGGTTACGCAAAAGTTAATTTTGGGAGTTCATCCGTTGTTTAGGCATGCGTGGTTGTATATTTGGTAGCCAACAACAAAGATTTATTTCACGTGAGTTGATTTTAGAGTGAAGAGAGCAATGTATAGGCCTAGCTTTCACAAATTGCGACGTTTTAGTTATAGGTTTGAGTTTAAGTAAATGTAATTTAAATTCCAGAGAGACAATAACTTACTAAGAATTCAGTTTAATGTTTCAGATCCGATGTATAATCATAAGTTTACGTTTGAAAGGTCAGACGAACGAAGTTCACATGCGTACAAAAAGTGAACGTATCTAGCTAATATTTGGAATGCGTTTAAGGAAAGCTGGCACTGACTATAATAGAACATTCTGGTTGTACGAGCCGATAAAATAATATGGCAGATCAACTATTTTATTACAAGTACATTTTTTTCTCTCAGTAATTTTTACGTTTCTTGTGAACGGCATTGACATGCTGTGCTGCCATCTCGGGGCAAGTTTCGCACCCCTCAAATTATCGCCCAATCACGGGTGTTTAAACTCGCCTATTGCCGCAGCTAGTGGAACAGCCAAAACACTACTGCTGTAGAGATTAGGTCGCAAACTGCACGCTATTGACTGGAATTTTTAACTTAAAAGAACTTATTTATTTTATGCTAACCGTGGCATGTTGTACAAAATACAGCATTACATACGCATACTGTATTTTTGTCGTTAATAGCAGACTATTAGGTCTCTTCTCGAAGCTTAAACTACGCAGTACGCCTTGATTTATCAGACGGCGCTAAAGTTAAGATTTTATTTCGAGTAAATTACATTTTATTGAGGCGCAAACAAGCTACTATCCACATTCATACTATTGGAGTTCATGCCATACTCGATTTTATCGTATAAACTACTTTATTCAACACATTTTCACGACTTGAACGTATGTCGCTGTAGTTTGTGTGTTACGTACATTAAAATGGACAGTATCGTGACGTCACAGGGACATCAACATGGCGGTTCACGTTTTTGCCGCGCAAAACAGACGGCTCATTTCATTTAAGTTTTTCTCGAGTTACACAGACGCAATGAAAGTATGGTACCGTTGTTCATCAAATTAAACGCACTTTTAAATAAAAATATAATAAAAAATAGGAAATTTCCCTATTACCAACATTTTGAGCGTATCAAAAGTAGTGAATGTGGTCCGCGAAATAATTTGGTTAAACTATTGTAGCCCTAACTCCAAAAAGTTTGGTCGCCCCTGGCCTATGCTAAGAGTGTATGGTATATAATTCACCGCTGAAAGCATAAGTTTCTAATTGTAGGTTTCTTGAAGCCAATTTGCATTTAAAAAAACAGCAATCCTAGACAATAGTATTTGTCAGCTTCTTGAGCAAAATTTTTCTCGATTAACGTTTTTCTGAAGAACAATCTCTGAAGCAGAAATCTCTTACATTTAATTGCGGCACATGAGACCGCGCTTAACAAATGCATCATTCTGGGTAAAGGTTTGCTCATAAAGTTGGCAAATATAGCCGAACTATCCAGGACTGCTGTTTTGCAGTTTTTCTATATTGACTTATACGTTAACTATCAAAAATTATTACAAGTTCAACAAAAAATGAACACACAGACTTAACACTATTATGACCTCCAACATTCGTCACAAATATCTTCTATACCACAACATTGCCATTTTCCCCCCAAAATTATCTTAAAAACCAGACGTTACTGCACAAAACCGACAAGTAAAATTTAGCAAAGAAGCTGCCGTTGACCACAATAGTGTTTACAGCACTCATTTTTACCGGAGGCTATTGTCGTAAAAAATTTTGGCGCATAGATTGTTGGGCCGCTCGGACTAGGAACTGCTCAGTTGTGCAGTAATTGAAGGTATCCCAAACTAACATACTCAACTTCTACTTAGACACTTCAGATGGCCGTCTGGATAGATTTTTGCGCGTTGGAAGTTTAGAAGTACGGCAGTGGTAAGGACGACTCAGAACGCTCATCAAGCCTCCCCCTAGACTCTAGGAGTAGAGACCTGAAAAATTCGAGTTTTAATTTGGACACAAGCTAGAATTCCAACTACTGTACTGTCTGTTTGTGTCACTGACTTATTTGACACCGCCTGGAAGTGTCTAAGCCATTAATTCATGGGAATGTAACTAATACAAAACTATATCACTTTAAGGCCATTGTATCACTTATTTACAATATTGCAAATAACTCGAATATTTTTTTAACCAAATGTTTTGAAAAAATTTGAGCCTGTGTACAGTCATATGTTACACAAATTTGCCACAGCATTTTTAAAATAACGTACCTTTGGCTACACAAATTTGCCACAGCATTTTTAAAATAATGTACATTTGGCTAGCAAAACATTATTTTGCTTAACTTGGATTATTTTCACAAGGAAATATGTGATATTTCTGGGACAGAAATCTAAAAATCCGTTTGTATTGTAACAGAAAAATTACGATACAAACAATGTTATATTAGTGTTAAAACTGTAAGGATATATATATATATATATATATATATATATATATATATATATATATATATATATATATATATATATTAGTTTGCGTTACTAAAATATTTTCGAAACCACTGCAAAACTAAAGAGTGAGGCCTTAACAGTAATCAGCTAATGAGCATCTGCTCTCTGCTTCAGTTCTAAAATATTCTTGCAGGCTATTTTACAAGTCAGTGAACCCGCGAATTTTTCCTCTCTCTCCCCATCTATGAGATACTCGGTGGTGACCCTATTATTTTATATAGTAATATTAAAGTTAAAGGTGTATTTCACACTCATATACCTCTCGCAAAATTAGTGAGCAATTATTTTCTTACATAAAAGGGAACACAAAAATACACATTTTCAGTCGTTAGAAAATATGTTTTAATGAGAAGCAGTGAACCTGAAATGGGTATTATGCGTGTGTGAAATGTACTTCGATCGACAGCTATTCATAAGCAGATATCACTCGCGCGTTGAGCAGTTTTCCGACAATCTTGTAACGACCGAAGCTCTGCACATCACTAGGCGGCCTGGGGCAGGCTACACAGCCGACCACGTGCTTAAAATGCGTTGTGTTGCTGTTCGTAAATACGTTTATACACGACTATTCCATATGTGATGTGTCAATGTACGAAAAGAAAATACACTCCAAACAACGACAGAAAGGTAGCATCACGTCGATTAGAAAAATCATTCCGGGATAAAAAAAAAATCCTGAGATTCGTGTGAAACTAGGGAACATATAATGGACTTTGCTTAAAACTTTTCACCAATAAAAGATGGGGTCGTCGCTGAAAATGTCAGTCAGGCGAGTGATCTACGATTCCACTGTACGCAGTTTCAATGCCTTGCGATAGAAGCCATACCGCACTATATGAGCCGGTCAACAGCGCCCTTGGCGCAGTGCCTCACCTTCACACACAGTATACGGGGGCCTTAATGGTAATCTTATCGCCGTTCTTCATAAGTATGTTGCAAGGCCGTGCTCTTGGAAATATAAATTCTGGACCCATGACAATGTTGCACCTCTTTTCACAAAATAGTCACGATTATTTGAGCAAAATCCACACGTCTCGTGTGAATATTTTAGTATCTTAAAATAACGAAGGAAAAAATCTTATCAACATTCATTTCAAACACACGTCATACATTTTGACACTTCCAATATTACACAATTTACTAGACTTTTAATGTGGTAATTACAGTGTCACATGGGACGATCTTAACTAGAGAAATTAGAAGAAAACTGCGGAAATGTATGTAATGTTAATGAAATTGGACGCTGCCTGGCCAACTATATGTGACATATCCCAAGAGCAAGCGTCCGATACTATTTTTCTCGTACAGTACAAGTCTGGATTGTAAAATAGTTATTTTGTACTGCGTGCAGTTTTATCGTGAACATCCGCTCCTCTCATACACATGACAATCTCAAATCCGCAATTTAAAATGCCTAGCACAGTAATTTCCATCAAAACTAACACTTATGTGTACTTTTGCAACTTTCACGTGAAAAAAAAAAACTATTATGGCGGTCATTTATAGAATGTCATTATAGGGTGTTTACTGACTTTGAGATTTTAAATTCAGTACGTATATTAATTTAAACAGCTCTTTTATTCCCAAAAAATGATGGAAAACGGACTGAAAAAGGTTAAAATAAAATGCAATCGGACGAGATGATTTGATAGTTTTCATTTAATGAAGGCAACCCCAAAAGTAATGCAGTATTGAAACAGTATGACGTAATTCCAGTATTTTCAGTATGCAAAAATATTTCCAGTACAACTTCAGTACTGCATTTGTAGATACCATGCATTATGCCAGTAATTTTGAGCGGGGAAAATTATGGAAGCGCCACCCATCATTGTTACCAGCAGGCCCTGCCTAAACGGAAGTTGTTTTGACAAAATTCAATGATGTTTATGACCCAAAAAACGACGAAAGACACATGCAGAGATGTCCAGTTTCACTCAATACTGCATACTGTAAATTCCCCACAGCTGACTTTCCCCACAGCAGTTGCAACAGCATCCCATTATACTCCTCAGGCGAGCCCACCAACACCGGCCGATGAATGAGGCGGGGAAGGGGCACACGCGGTGGCTGACCTTGGCGGTCCAGGGCAATCAACAGATCTGATCTCGCTCTCCTACACTCTCGCCCGCCCTGTCTCCGTCTCTCTCTGGCAACGATGGAGCCCCGGGTCATCGACCCGCCGCGCCGGTGGCCGCAGTGCTGCCAATACCCCCGCGCCAGGCTTCTCGGTCGACATTCCGCAGGCTAGCCAACACGAAACTGTTACCGCACAACTTTCCATAGTCGCTGGCAAGCGCACGCACACACGCCGCCTGTGTCGTAATTATACTGCATGCACCACAATTTCCACTCCTTGACCAACGTCAAGGCCAGTGTCGATAAGAAACCTACCATAATTTAACAATGTCACAACAAAAATAACCACAGTGATGTTTTCATATCCGTGAGGTACATACTAGTATTAAAAAGAAACAATATATGCAAACTATTTCGGTCTCAAATACAACATATTCAAATCTAACAAAGATATTACAAAAAAAAAAAGAGGTTGTGAATAGTGTTTCCTGGTACAATGATACAGGAATAAATCAACAAAATAACTTGAATTTAATTTTCACACACATTTCTACGAAACTACATTCATAACGTCAACCAATTATTTGTACGAAAACAGTTTCTTACGGTATAGTTCGGAAACTAAATATCGCCTATTGCTATCATAACTATCTCCGTTGCGCAAAATATGCCATTATCTTTTTATAAACACTGATATTCCCTGATATAACAGCATAAGTGAGAAAATCCGATAACGGACAACGCAGCGAGTTTTTTTTTGTGTGCTCAAAATTGAGAAATTTTACACGATACAACAACATTACGGATTACTAAGCCCTATCACAGAGAAACAAGTTGTGGTTATTAGCTTGTAAATATAAAACACAGCATGACACAAGTTTTCGTAGTTTCCTTTTGTAATTTACAACACGTGTAGGTCTATATTCACATTTATTCTTTCAAAGTCACAAACGTAACTGGCTGTACGCGTAACATGAATATTACATTTTCTAACTACACCGTGGCGTACATCATACGTCGCTATTTTCTGGGGTTATTAGACATTGTAATGTTTGAAATGTGAACATTTTATGAAGTTCATTTCTAATACTTAAATCATTTATCCTTAGACTAATAGTGTACACTTCTCTTCCGTGAACTTTTTGGCGGAATATAAAATGCTTTCAGTTTTACTTGGGACGTTAGGAATAATAAAAAAGGGAAGAATAGACACGACTTTTCAATTGATTTTATACCGTATTAACTAATTTATTAAATTTTGAAGGTGCCTGCAATATTGAAAATGTCCATATTACATGTCATGAATGAAGATGGAAACTTAACAACGATAAAGCCAAGTTCAACATTAGTCGAAATTTTCCAACTGACCCGACAGCTAGGCATCTAGAATTATAAATATCTTCTAAACTCATTACGCCTTACTGGGTCGTTTTCATTTGCACTTATAACTATATCACGAACTGCACTGCTGGTGAACTAGCCTGTTTTATTTTACTGTCTCACTCCTCCCCTTGCCATTGCTTACGCCTTATCGACTATGCCCCTGCTGCTGACAGTCAGATAACAGCCCCTCCTTGCGTCAACACAAGTTACATGTCGGATACACGAAATCGAGCTACTGTGCCTCGTCAAACTATGGCGCGTCAAGTCAGCTTACCACGAGTGCGTGATCAAGAAGGGATACATGCATAGCTACGAACAATTTTTACATTCTTTCTAATCAGTTTTCTTCAGAGGTAAAGTCGAGCTGTCGGAGAGCTGGTAAGCTTCAGACGCGAGCCGAAAGATTATGCAAAGATCGTATGTGTGCAAAAAAAATTGGAAGGGGGAATAGAGGAAGAACCTTCTCACAGTCTGTACGAATTTTGCGCTGGTTATGTCATACACGTAGGGCACATACCAATACGTACGAGTGGTTGCGAGCACACCACAATTAACACGAAACTAAGATACCTAATATGAAAGCTATATTTGAAGGAAAATGCAGTTTCATTTTATTAGTTGCAACAATTTAGAATGAACATACGGCTAGACCTGCGCATCGGATGCAACTTTCCTCATCAGAGAAACAATTAGTACCTAATTGGCATGCTAAACCGCATCACCCTTACACGCAGTGCAGCCGTGCAGTGTCTTCGTACGTAATTTTTTCTATTAGACCAAACGGTAACATGGAAATTTTATTGGTGGAAACATGCAGTAAAGTCTAACGCTGGCGCAGGTCTGTGTCTTACGAATATGGGTGGTATACAACAGCCTAATAAATAAATAAATATATATATATATATACACACACACACACATACATGCACATTATACATAGCCATTTTCAGAGGCCAGCGCTTACCAAAATCTCGTCACCGATACTCCTCATAATACACGAACTAATCTGAATTGTGAAAAACCTAACATTTAATGGGACATGGTTTGCGTTCTGTATAGGTCATTCGGGGTAAATGAACACTTCTGAAATTATTTTCCCTCTCAGTTGAATTAATATATTCCCATCGCATTTTAATAGAGACAACAGTTGTGTCTGAGATCATAATAAATAACATATTTTAATAATTATTTTACAAATGGTTGTCTTCAAAAGTGTTCACTTTATCGCGAACCTACGATGACATTACGAATTATAGAATTTTTTTAAAAATGGAGGGACCTAGAAATCAGTATATCACCTCTTCATTTTAACATTTAGGACTTATCGTCTTTCTTGCGCGTACTGTGATACTGACAACTACACACATTTAATTAGTTCATATGTACTTTGTGTACGTGCCGATAATTTAACGTAAAACTGTGCAAAATAAGAAAATACATGGGAAAACTCACGTCCAATAGACATGGATGCTTACGTTTTGAACGTTAAAACCTATACGTTTGCAAAAGTAGCCCACTTACTGCGTCCTTTAGAATCTTGGAAACTAGTGCAGTAAAACCAATTAGACTATTTCATATAAATAAATGCAACTTACCGATGCTAAACAGAATACACAAGAAAGTTTTGTTTTGTCAAAATGTATTACTAAAAATTGTCTTCGCCGTCGCGCTCCAGCAGAGCAGGACTGCAGTTCCCAGAAGGCCGAATCCAGAGATTGCTGCGCAAGGGAAACTATTCAGAGCGAGTTGGAGCGGGAGCTCCAGTCTACCTGGCCGCAGTCATGGAGTAACTAGCTGCAGAAGTGCTCGAGCTGGCGGGGAATGCCGCACGTGACAACAAGAAGACGAGAACCATCCCACACCACCTGCAGCTCGCCATCCGTAATGACGAGGAGTTGAACAAGCTTCTGTCTGGTGTGACTATCGCCCAGGGTGGGTCCTGACAAACATCCAGGCAGTGCTGCTGCCCAAGAAGACTGAGAAAAATGCCTTAAGGGCTATTAGCGCGAATCACGTGCTGCTACTGGACTTCGAACAAAGGCAAAGCAAGCACTCTGAAATCGCTTAGACAAATGTAAAACGTACACGCGTAATTGCAGATCGTTTCTATTTGCTAGGCACTGTTTGGAAAGAAACCAAGTATTAGAGACAGGAGGCGAGTAGTAAATATGCAGAGCTACAGTTCGGCGCGTGTGAACATTAGCATACTGCAACATTTATTCCATTGTGAATATAGTATGTCCCAACCTTAGATTGCAAACAAGGCTTATGGCGTGCGCTGTTGACCAATCGGAACCACATTACGAAGTTTGGGAGGTGTTGTACTACATTATTTTGAGTACGTACCAAAATATTATATCTTTCTTTTTACTGATATTGTAATCTGTATAAGATTACGCTTCAAAATAACTAACTAACCACATTTTATATTACTTTAAAATAAGAAAGTTCACGTACCTCACTGATATGAATTCATGAGGTTAACGGTAAAATAACAAATTAGCACACGCATTTTAATAATTATAAAACACGACATTTCTTCCACAGGAGTAGCATCTCTCTGAAGACAAAAATATGGTTGGGGTATTGTTGATTATGAAACCACCAATGCAAAAAAATATATATATATTTTGTTGGAACAGGAAAATTTGTTTTTTTTTTTATTATTAACTCTAACTAAAATCACATTTCAATGAATATTATCAAACAAAAGAGTATAAACATTTTGCGGTACCATTTCCACCACATTATTTAGCCTAAACAATGGCAGGTATCAAAAATTTGTTTTCAGTATTCGTAAAATATTATTTCAAGACAAAAACATGAAGTTGAATCTGATTATATAATTAACAGAATTTTCGCCCAATAAACTAATTAACCGAAACCGGGTAACTTTGGTTTTAAAACAAACGACGTAGCAAAAAAAAAAACCTGTAAACAAACTAGGTGACATTTTGCTCTAGATTAGGCCTCGAAAAATAATCGCACAAGTAGCAGAAATGAGGGATCATGGCCTTAAGTTTGTTTACGGGCATTCTACTGGTCTTTCTTTTTCTGTTTCAACTTTGCAGGTTAGTTAATGGTACCAAGTTGCTGTGGTTTCTTCCTAAGACAGTAATATTTCGTTTGGAATAGCCGGTTACATTTATAGCTTCCTTAATAGCGTTTATAAGTACAGTGATAAGCTGAACAACTAAATATTTCGTTCTTTCCTTCGTAGCCTACCTATATTATGTCTTCTTAACGCCCGACGCAAAAGAGTGATATGTTTGACGTTTGTGTGTACACATCTGTCACTGGCATCGTAGGTCCTAAACGAATGGACCGATTTTGATGCGGTTTATGTTTGAAAGCTGGTTGATCGAGAGTGTTCTTAGCTATGATCTGTAATTTAAGGAACTCTGTTAAGTCGTTTAAAGATCATTAAACACTTTTCCTATTTTTTATAGTGAATGTGAGCAATTCTACTAGTCTGATCGATTTGAAATTTATTATCTTGTGAGTCGGGAGTTCATTATTTTAATTTAACTTGTTAGGTGTATTACCTTCCATACAAATAAACGTTAAAAAATAACGCACACAAACGAAATTTTTGTTTCGAAAAGTCGCCGGACTTGACACACGTGGCCACGGCCCATGAGACTGGGCTGGTTTAAGATACAGTACGAAGAAAGTGCTAACTAAAGGAAAACTGTATCTGGTTTACTACCCCTTACTGACAGAACCACGTAGTAAATAAAGAAAACGGAACGGTTTTTTGTCTGCAGGCAACACTTCAAGCTACCCTCCAGATGCCACGGGCGAACTTGTGCCCTAATAAGCTACACATTAAAAAAATATATTCAGTTCAATATGAACAGATTTCTCGCTTTTCATCCCCTATCTAACTTTAAAAAAAAAGTTTCTCGCTGACTAACTTATTAATGCTGTATTTAGTAATGAAACGCCCATAAGGTTAGAAAAAAAATTCAATAGAATTAAAAAAGAAAACTTTTAGTCTTAAATTCTTTCATTGAGTCCAAATACATTAAGTTACACGCCATAAAAATTTGAATACGATTTTGCTTATAATTATTAAGTTATGATGTGATGCATTTATGGATGCACGAAAACAGTACAACTTTCTTTCTTTTTTTTATCTTTTAACTGATGAAACATACATAAGCCGTTGCTCGTTTCGATGATGTACAATATGCGAAAAATTTAAGGTCTAAGTTACAATACATTTTTTTTTTTAAATTTTGAAACAAGCGCGCGCCGAACCAAGGACAGTGCGTTGAAAAAAAGAGCGGATACCCATATAACTCTGTATCACAATGTGAGCGTGAGACGCTCTACTGCAGCAATTACAATATCTAAAGGTTCGAACTCCGTGCGTAGCTGAAGAAACAGCTGTTTAACTGGTCCAAAGAAAAGGAAGTTTAGGGGGGAAAACGCGTTAGCGGGGGAAACAGTAACATGTGCATAGTATTAAGCTATTGCATTTTAAATATTAGGGAAAGAATATCACCTACAAACTGCTCCGACGAAAATCGTCAAGACTATGTAAGATGTAACAGTGGTTCATGCCTGTTACTATAGCTTACGCGTGGGGCAATTTAAGCTAACGCCTTTTCTTACAATTAACTGCAATGCATCACGATAAAACAAATTTAAATGTATTGCACGTCTACAATTTACTTGGTGTATTAAATTAACTGTCCAAAAAATACAAAGAAAATTGTTCACAAGCAATGTTTTAACTAAAACTGATTTATAGTCACGAACTATTTATAAAATAATTTTCATATTGTAATCGCTACAATTACACAAACATATATACTGTATCTGTTCGGTCTTTAAACACGTCCACTGACATTTCAGCGTACCAATTTATTTTTTTATTTTCTTATATCGTCTTTAAGGCGCAGTTAAGGCACGGATGCCTTTTCTGACACTGGACCCATTACACATATTATTACACACATAAAATACAATATGCTGTACATTTTTAACAGTACAAATTAAATAGATAAACAATGTTATATAAATATGTTATATATAAACATAAGAAAAGTATTAATAAGCATTCACACGTACATACAAATATGACAGGAAAAAAAAAAAGAAATCACACACTTTGAAATGTTCATACTCCGAGGTCATACGCACACAAATGCATAAACATATACCATCACACGTACAAATTCACAAAGAGCAAAACAGTTTTTTCCCTTCTCACTCATCCTTGCATACATACGCGAACGCGAACACGCACACACACACACACACACACAAGTAGCTAGCCTCATTCTTCATTCAATGGGGGAGACTAAGATAGTTTTTATTTACTACCTTCTTAAATGTATGGAAATTATTTACGTTCATTTGCTCAGTTTTTAAGGTGTACCAAATTTTGGTTGTAGCAACAGTGAAGGATTCTGAACAATATTTGGTTTTATGCAGCGGTACTAGCAACCTGTTGTCAGCCTTAGAGCGTGTGTTTACAGTGTGACGATCGTTCAAACATTAACTTAGGCCTATACTAGATCTGAATTTGTGAAATATAAATTTGAAAAACACATTTTCGGCAGAGCATGTAAATAAAAATGGCAATGTTTCTCATTTGACTATTTCTCGGAAAACTTGAAACGTAAAATAAGGCAAGAGACTTCTCTTCAAAACCAAACGAAAAATAATTTTAATATTCACTCCTATTTAAACTCCGTAACTTGGTAGACGTGAATCCTAGTATTGTGATTAGGTGTAAAAACAAGCGATTTAAGCATTTAAATGACGGTTGAATTTGTGCCTCTTTTAGGCGTACCAACACCTTGTAACGCGATGTATGCATCACGTAGCCCAATGAATGTAATAAATCTGGAATATTAACATAACTCGTTCAAATAAGTGCAAAACGTACTATGTCGCAATAATTACAATGTGGAATAATTGGGAACATAGTCAATATTTTATTTAATATTCTGAGAGAACACAGCTGACGTAAATAACGAAAGTCAGACAAAAAGTACTGTGTGCATATTTGTACTCTTCAGAGCTATTTTAGTTGGCGCGCATTCTCGACACGGAACGAGCGATGACCGCTTGCTGCGGGACGCTCGCCAACAGTCGCCGGCTGGCGGAAGGCAAGGCGTATCGATTGTGGCGAGGGAACGGTGCCGTCAAGGCCGCGCGCGCACAAGACGCGGCAACAGCGCCCCACGTGTGCGGTGAGCTGGCAACACCGCCCCACCAGCAGGTACGTGGTGCGTGGCGTGCTTCCCGCTTCGCCCTGCTTCCTACGTGCGACCCACTCGGAGCTGAAGACTACTACCGCGCCCCAGCAACGTCTAAAGTATTTATACGGAGTGAGATGTAGTCAACTTGGCAGCGCATTTCAAGAATTCAAGTACTTCCCTTACCAATACAACGTTTGTTCTTATACTTCATTAACGTAACGTGAATATGCAATACGCAAATTGGCACGAGTGTTCAGACAATGTTATTTTCAGTTTTTGAGCCATAGTATATATTCAAATTGTATTATCAAAATTTTCCCTTCGGCAAAGCATAGGATACATTCTTGGTAAATTGCTTAACATAAATAATGGAATCTTTCATTACAAGCAAATTATAGGTTAACTTAGTCAAATTGCTGAGCAAAATATCTAACTAAGCGCAAAAATATTATTTTATAGAGATAGGCTATAAGATAATAAATACGATTAAAATAATTTTATATTTAAGTGGGTTATTTTTAGTGTTTTATGGTAATTTACATTTAAAAACCATTTTACGATACTGAATTAAATTGAATGACGCATCAAAGACAAAGAAAGTGAGAAAAATTACTTACGAAACCGAGGGCTATACCTAGCAATATAAAAAAAACTGGACGCATTCAATATTACACAAACCTCTAAACGCTAAAATATGCAAACACATGTAGGACTATCTTACTGAAATCACTTGAGATGCACATAATGTATGCATTGCAGTTAAAATGAGTTATTTATAAGAACTGTGCAATAGGAGTACATGACTGGATTTGCTTGGACATAACTCAATTGCGAAATAAATGACTGTCAAAGAAAACTAAAAATAATATAAAAATTATAAACGGAGTATGCTGTAGTCAACAGGATACATACAACATAAAATTCCAAAAATGAAATAGGTTAAAATAAAACAAGGACAAACATATAATAAATAAAAATAATAAAATCAAAAGAAACCCAAGACACCAACCACCAAGGTAGACAACCCAATTTTCGGTTCTGCTTAGGAAGGGGCAGATTTTTTTACCCACCAAATAAAATTACGACACACCAATGAGAAGAAACAAAAACACAGTAGATATCAGACAGGAATATAAAACAAACTACACAACGATAAGAGGATACAAAAACACAGTAGATATCAGACACGAACATCTGTCGCACTCGTGTTCCTGAACCCTGTGTGTAACTGATGTCGGGAACAGATTCCAGTTCCCGAAACCTCGCTCTGTGTGTTTGGAAAAGTGCTGTGTTTTGTTTGGTCTCATCGTTGCGTCGTTTATTGTTTTTCTGTTCCTGTTTGATATATAGTGTTTTTGTTTCGTCTCATCATTGTGTAGCATGTTGTTTTCTGTTCGTGTCTGATATATCAGTTTGTTTTGCCTCATTGGTGTGACGTAATTTTATCTTGTGGGTAAAAAAAAATCAGTTTGTCCCTTCCAAAGCAGAATTCAAACATGGGTTGTCTGTCGTGGTGGTGTCATGGGTTTATTTTGATTATTTATTGTATTTCTTTAATTTATTACCCGTTTGATTTATTTGACCTGGTCCATTTTTTTAAATTTTATGTTGTGTATGTATCCTATTGGCTAAAACATACTCTGCTTATTTATGATTTTGTATTATCTTTAGTTTTATTTGACAGTCATTTACTTCGCAATGGATTATGTCCAAGTAAGTAAATCCAGTCCAGTCAGTTAAATTAAGACTCAGACTACGGCACGGTTTCACTAACCTCTGTTAAGCGTTTGGATTAACATGTTTAATGTCTTAACTGTTAAATGCTCAACAGGGGTTGGTGAAGCTGGCCCTAGGGAACACGATCCACACCAAAATTAACTCATTCCCTTTAGAATGATTTTTTATAACAGATCAAATTTACCATGATACAATTACTAGACAGTTTTCCTTTCACCTTAAACCATCTTAAGTAGTACAGTAATTTGGTGTAACTTTGTACCATTTTGGGGTAATATTGTACCACACATTTTCTATTATATAATCGCTTTTTGGCCTTCAACCTTTACGTAGATTTCATTATTAGCAAATTTATTAATCGGGAACACAACCGTATTCATACTATCTCATACATGTAATTTGAAATTAAACTAGGCTTGTGGTACAAAGTTGCCCTGACCGATGCAAAGTTACCCCAAATGACTGTAATCAAAGTATGTATTGATTGCACCCACCGTAGTCGAAGATAACTTCTTAGCCACAATAAAAAAATCTTAGAACAACTTCTTATACAAGATGTTCAAAAGTGCTGACTTTACAGCAAACCGCCTATACAAACATAACAAGGTCTACTCACCGCTGCAAAACTTCACGCAGTTACATTTAGGTTAAATCTAGTACCAATGAGGAGGCTCAATGTTAGTTTACAATTACATGCCGCTAGCAACGCTGGTATCGGCTAGTGGGCTAAATCTGGCGTGATTACTTAAGTGGTTTTGATTTCGAGGATAATATTAGTAAACTGAAATGTCTGTATTCAGTAAAAATTTGGATCAAACGCGCTTTATATCTAGCCCACCTCTCGTTTTAGACTCCTTACGACTCAACAACTAGCAGCTTAAAATGTCGCCTACCAAACGCGCCCATGCGAAAACAAACTACCGGTAGTAGAATTAACCAAAGTCATACTGTTTTAGCCGACAGTGAAACCACACTGATATTCGGTAACCTTTGTCGTCGAACTTGATACGTGTACGCCAGAAGTAGACAGCGGGCAGTAAGACACCTAGCATCTAGACATATGCCAAGGGCATATTAACACATTAATGGTGGAACAGTATGATAATTAAATATTGATTAAATTATCATTCAACATTAATTTCCGTAGGGCGACTCTTCGTAGTCTGACGAAGCAATGCATGTCTTAACATTGGCTCAAGCCTTGCAGTTAGCCACAGATGCAATATTTTATACGTGAGCATTAACGACAAAGCATTGTTTTAAATTACATAGCGAAATGTGACACATGTAACCTTTTCTAAGCGCGGTGTATGCATTTGTTATCGTTCCACTGTGTTTCTTTAAATTATTACCGTGGAATAATGCAGACCGTAAAATGTAATGACTGGTGTCTGTATAGCTATCTTACATGCTGCAAGAGGAACAAAATGATGTACGGTGATCAACCAGCTACGCGATTTTCTCTGAATAACTTGACTATTTGAGATGTCTGGGTGGCACGACGCCAAAACGTTCCGATATAATAATAATAGTAGCAATAATAATGAAATGTATTTTCAACAAGTATTTTATGCACTACCTAACGAAATATATTCTTTGAAAATCGTTAACTATTTCAACTCAATGGAGTCTTGGTATTCTATATGTGGTTCACAGTAAAATGAGCACTTTTTTAAAACCCTACTAAACGTATTCATTCTCGTTATATTTTGTTTATCCGTGCCTTTAAAATTACAGTACCACTTAACTTACAAACAGGAATCAATTTTTAATACTGCCAAAGGCTACAGTAAAATTAATCTTTTTTACTGACAGTATCAGATCAGAGGACTTCAAAACTTCTCAAAATCCTAGTGTACCGACCTGTAACTACTTGTACCCCGTATCTAATGTGATTTAGCCTTAGCCGCCTTTCCCGCCATATCTCGTATCAGCGATTGTAAGTTCGCTCGGAGGCAGCGAGGCATCCTTGGCGGAAGACGAAACGGTGCGAAGTGTTTTTAAAAGGCCACGTGTCCTTGGCAGGCGCGCGGCCTGCAAACCAGTATAAATAAACGTGCGGCCAGCGCGGGCGGGGGCGCTATAAATAGCACGACGGGGTCGTCTATCCCCTAGCATGTCGTCGAATCGATTCCCGCGCTCTCAGGGACCATCACAAGCCACGCACACGCGCACCACGACTCGCCGTGTCGTCCTACCGTGCCGTTCACCCTAGCGGCGGCGAAACAACACAAACTTACCTCGGTGCAAACAGTCAAGTATTTGGTTTACACAACTATACGGGGAAAAAAAGTATTGAGTGTTACATCACTACGTTACCAAGGCCTTGCTATCTAGTTTAGCAGTGGTTTCAAAAATATTTTTGTAACTCAAATTAATACATATTCCTTTGGCAGTTGAAACACTGATATAACAACGTTTGTATATGAATTTTTCTATTGCAATACACCAAACTGATTTTTAGATTTTTGCCCCCGAAATAGTACACATTTTGTTGTGAAAATAAGCCCAAATGAAGCAAAATAATTTTTGCTCGCAAACGGCACATTATTTTAAAAAAACGCTCTGGCAAAATTGTGTATCGCATGACTGTACACAATTTTTTCAAAGCATTTGGTTAAAAAATATTTGAGTTATTTGCAATTGTTTGAAATAAACAAGAGATCATGGCCTTACATGAAAACATTTGCAATTTAAGGCTGAACATCACAATCATTTGGGAATATCTGGCTTCTATTTTATATCTGAAATGTGATGTTATGAAAATTAACTTTATGTTATATAAGAATATATGTTACTTGAATTAAAAGTGTCCATTTCAAATCTTAGCGATAAAACTCTGATCAGTCTGCAGAGACTACAAGAAAGACCATTTTAATTCTCTGAAATCATGTGGTAAATAGTTTATGGATTTAAAAGAAAATAGAAATAAATTTCCTTTGTTAGTAATGTGAAATGACAGGTTGCCGAATGTGTAGGTAGACAATGCAAGAAATAATGACGAATGTGTAAGGTAATGAGATAATGAATTACAATTAATACATATTAGAAACAAATGGCGGTATACGGAAGTAACTTGCAATGAACAGTTCGTCAATATTACCGCCGCGGAAAATCCAAACAGGAAGGCATGTGTAGAAACCACAGACCCCATACTTCGGTGGGGACAAAACAAACTACAGTACCTGGATACAAGCACAGAAAGTCGACCGTGACTTGCTTCGATTCAATACCGTTCCTTATTAAAACATAAGACGACATTATTTATGACGAGCGTACCAGTGTTGCTCATATTACTCTTACATTAATAGTTGGCAAAAAGCATCACACAAGCGTTACCGTTCAGTCAGAAAATATAATTCTCATTTCAGGTTGAAATTTGCAATCCAGTATTTAAAAAGCGTTTTAATCACAACATTTTATAAGTAAATCATATATCGAATTAACACACAGAATGCAACGCATAACTAAACTATGCAAAATAACAGTCAAATCACTAAATTTAACCGGGAGTTCCGTGATAGCTCCTGAACGGTTGCCTCAGCGACAAATGTAAAGGAAGAATTTTGAAAATTTCATTAAATAAGTTCTGAGTGATATTAATTTTAATACGCTGTGACAATTTCAAAACGCCACAAATTATTTCGCAAAAATAAAAAATAATCTAATATGTTTTTAAAACAGCCTGCAAAAAATAATCTGAGAGTTTTTGTTACACAAAATAAAGAGTCTGAAATATTGTGTGCGTCGTTATAATGACTCCTGTAACAGCCACGCTGTCGAAAATAGTATAGAGCAACGGTTAAGTTCATAATAGTTCTTCACGCCTGGGTGATTACAACAGTGCGGGATACCCTTCTTTAAATAGGCATTATATAATAACGTCAATTCATTATCGTAGTAATGATCATATGCAGTGTATTCACAAAATGCAGATTACCCCCGTATGACCACACCTTAACCGGATTTCGAACCCGGAACCTTCACACGGAAATTCGGCGCGTTGCCAACCATACCACAAAGGTCAGCGACAGATTAATTGCTTTGATACGCAGACCACACCTACCTGGGAATGGAAGTTGTATCGTAAGTTAGGTATGAGGAGTGCCAACAAAACGACTAACCAATGGTACAAACTACAAGCTCAAGATAGTATTATCAGTAACAACATTAATTGATTAAAGGTATTTTGGTCAGCACTTAGGCCCTTAGCGCTGACGAGGTGAGACATGAGGTGAGTGTGGAGCGGCGCCCCGCCCCGATGACGGGGCGGTGGAAAACGGGAGATCCCCGAGAGAACCCGCCGACCAACGGCATCTCATCTGGTACGATTCTCACATGCGAAAATCCGGGGACCGACCCCGCGGACCCGGATCGCAATAGTGGGGGACGAGTGCTCCAGTCACTGCACCAGCCGCGTCCCCATCAGTAAGAAAAAAGCACGCTCTTACAGCGTAAGCCCCTCTCTTCCTGCTAGTAACAAACACCCTAGAGACTAATACCAGACAGCTCTATGCAAATGCTAACAGTAAGCTTGTGAAAAATAACCTAGCGGTATGAGGTGAAACTGACATATTTTGATGTTACTGCACAATTATGGTATTTTATTATTTTAACGGGTTTTTATATTTTATTGAATTCTTATGTATTTATCGTAATGCTTTTTTTTATTTTCTTCATATAACGAAAATATGTTCTCCATAGATAAATTTTTTCCAGAATTTTTATGTTGGCAGCGTACATCTAAAAATCAATTAAATGTAAGGTGCAGTTCTCTGGTGGTTTGACGCGATAACACAACCAGAGTTCTCGCCACAGCGCCCAAACTGTCCAGTATTGGTTTATAATGTATTTGCTAGTACTGAGTTATAGAAAATGGGGGTGGGGCGGGGGACTTCATGCGGTAGCCCCAGAAGCTGCCATGTGGCAAATTATACTATGGCTGACGTGTGGAGAAAATTGCCATCACCACCCAACGTCAACTATGTATTATTCAAACAATAGTATAAGCATACTTGATTGAAGTGGTATGTTTCAGAAGTGGAAAATTCACTGGCAAAACTACATTGCATGCTCAAGTCGTATACTCGTTTTATATTTGCTAATAAAATCCCATTATGACCAATTTTTGGAAACAATCGTGGCAGTAGATTTAAGATTTAATGACGACTGTCGACTCCAACCTATCAAAAGCTTTCGCTAAGCAACTGTTTATCGGTAAGCACTAAAATTCGCCATTAACCCTGGCCTTCAAATTCTTTTGACGACTCCTGAACCCGAGCATTCGGACCTCTTTCCGTTTGGTAAATTTGCAGGACTGGCGAGTGTCCTGTATTTAGCAGACTTCCAAGGGATCAATGTAAAATCAGACAACACTGTTATTTAGCCAAAACATGAGTAAATTACGACACGGCACTGAGGTATTAAATATCCAATGAAACAGCGTTGCTGTTAGTAGAGAACGCCGATTACTCTCAGCTGCTACTTCACATTCATGTTATGTTCAGAGCGCAGACACCGAGGCATGTAGAACGAAAGCAACGTTACAACATGCCGGTCGGTATGAACCACCATCGTGACCAAGGTAAAATGCTGGGGACCGCGTTAAGGTCGACGACGCCTCCTTTGTGACCGCTCGAGCCGCGACCTTGGGATTCCACCGAAAATAGGAGGAGGAGGCGGTGGCGGCTGGGACCGGGCTAGCTAAACTGCAGTGGAAGGTGGGGGAAGTCGCAAGGCCTCGTCTCCTTGGGACGTTCCAACTGCCAAGATCCGTCTGGCGAGGACACCATACTTCCTACAACGAGACATACCCGAACACCGGCATGTCCGAGATAAGGCAGTGCTGCAGTCCACATGTCTCGCCTACTTCCGCGTAAACACCCTCCTCTCCAGCCCCGGGAGGATTTTTTTTCTCGAAAATTCCCTTTAGTTTCGAAAGAACTATAGTTTTCAAAAAAAGTACGAGACTTTTTACTTTCAAAACTGCAGTAGAGATCACAAATGTTCACTTTAATTAATTTATTTATTTTAATGTACGTATATATGCTAATATTGCATTGTTCTCCTGTTTATATTCGATATTTAAAAGGGCCTATTATTATTATAGTTATTATAATTAATATTGCTTTCCTATTTAGTTTTTAATAGTCTAGCAAAGCTTCTGTAAGCTATAATGATTAACTTAGAGCTCCTTGCTGCATCTTGTAATTTATGTATTTTTGTTACTTGCGTATTAATTATTTAGTGTTTCATCTCACATATAGACTTTATACTTATTCTTATTTGTAATGATATTGGCTTAAATTGTCATGTTATTTCCAGTTTCATAGTTCGGGTTGTTTTTTTTTACTACACAATTTTTTTTTCTCTCTCTATTGAACTCTGTTAATCTAGTTTGTATTAGTACATGCGATGTCTTTATTCTTACGCTTTTTAAATTGTAATTTAATTATCATGCTGTTTTAATTATCTCATGATACATCGCTATTCATTATTGCTTTTTAATTTTAGTATTATCTTAGACTCAAGTTTGAAATGTCTTTGAATAATTGTAAAATGTATACTGAAATTTGTATGGTCCAATGTAAGACAAGGCGACATCGCCTTAACTGCGCCATTAATAAAGTCGTATTATTATTATTATTAAGTAAGGAAGGAAAAAGGGACGAGGGAAATGCTGTGAAGTCTACTCCCATTCGCGGGCGAAATTAGACATAGACTAGCAGCAGCTGGTCACAGTAAACTGTACGACGAAATGCATTCAATATTTTATTTGGGGGAAGGGAGGGGGGAATTCAACACAGCAAAAACAAAAATATGCGAGCGCCCAGGTAAAAATTATTTATTTTTTAATGCTTACACCACGCTTCAAATGCGTTGCAGCGTGTTCGAAACAGGGGTTTTCTACGAAAATATTCTACGTGCGCCCGTCGTGCCAACGTACGAAAATAAAACAAATTTCAGACAAGGTCAGAACCTCATGATTAAGATACCACGCTTCTTAAAAACACTACTTCCAAGCCCTCCAACATGGCTAAAAACGGCTTTTTCAGACTTCCGAACTTCAAAATATACTAACCGGATGTATATGAAACTCAGTCTGTGACCTGCAAACGCGCCAATAAAATTAAATGGTCACCGCTTAGTGTCCCATAGTAAAATCTGTTCGGCGGAAAGCTTGCACGCTAGTTCAGCGCTTCGCTAGTTGAGGCGTTGCGTTATTTGATGTGCGCTTCAAGGTCGACCTTACTGCTTCGTTGCTTTCGAGCCTCTCACGGGCGGGTAAGCCACTAGACTGTGGAACACATTCTAACAAATACACATACCAAACGCAACACTATTATCCAAACACAGCACAGATGCATTCGGTAAGCTTAACTTTCAATATTTACATATATCCAATATTCTTCGACGAAAATAAAATAATTGCGGCAAATTGTTGTATACTACAGCTACCAATGGGTAAATTAGTAACAACTTATACGCGCTGAGATACTGTGTCACGTGTTCCATTCCGAACACCACCTTTCAATAACACTAGATGGCACCTATCGCCCAGGAAACCTAACTTTGTATTGTATAGTGACGGAGGTAGACAACAGAGATGTTCTAAAATCCAACACAGCTATGTCTCGGCTATTTGAATATCTTTTCACTGTCAATATTAACATTTCATCATCTACGTAGAGTATTCGTGCTTAAGGCGTGCTGCATGTACATAAAACGGTTCATGCTGTAAGGCATATTAAATTGCACAGTATACACGTGGTACCTCTAATAATAAACAAAGATTTTTTCTTAAAATGGCTAAGTTTTTAAATAAACGGACATATACATAACAAAAATGTCTGAGAACGAGATAATGAGTTTTTCTGTATGTATCTGTACACGCGTGTGATATTCAGAGTACACACTGGTTTGTTTTGTGTGCGTATATCAGGGTATGGATGAGGCATTACAATTTTTATGTAGGCCTACATGTATGTATCCTGACTAACTATACACTATTTTCGGAAAACCAAAGGACGGAAAACATATTAATTGTCGTTCATGTTATCAAGATTACGCAAACTATACAGTTATTTATTTCAACATATACGCATGTGATTGCAGGTGTACATACACATGGAAGCTTGGCTGTTGCTGGCATGAGGTGCAAGATTTTGTATATTTAGCCTTAGTGCACAATTACTAACACCACGCTATTGTATATTATTGCTTAGGCCAATTGTATGCTATTTGTATTATTTGATAAATTATTAATTTTACTAGTCTATATTTCTTTAGTGATTTGTTCTTAGTTCCCTATTCTGATTAAGTATTTCATGATATCTTAATTTAAGGTATTAACTTTGCTTTATTATGTCATTGGTTAAGTGTAAGAAAAGCATTGACGCCTTAATTTCGCAAAAAATAAAAGACGTTAGTAAATTAATCGCGTATTATTGTTTTGGTTACAACCACGTGTACTAGATCCTGGCAAGATAAAACGTCCATGGTTAAACTACGTCTTTAAGACGTTAATAACTATTTTTTTTACACATCGAAGAATTAAGTGTAAAGACTATTTAAAACTTTGAGATTAAGAGTTACCATGTCCTGGGCAGTTAAAGTTTAAACCAGGGATTTCAATGTCAGATCTAAACACGTAGAAACAATTTGCTGTTAGGGGGAAGGAATGTGTTCTTGTTAACAAAAGAAAAAAAGCCAATCGTGATATACCGTCGGTAGTCGTGTGACAGAATTATGAATCTTGTCACAGGGTAAATCCGATCCACTTACTGTGCTTTACACTAGAAAAGTAAAATAAATGCGAAATTACTCTGAAATGTGAAAAGTGCAAGTGAAGTCCGGACATGGCACCAATGCGTCTACTGGCCTGCGAGTGGCCATGCTCGATGCAGGACGATGGCCGCTGGCAGGGACCGGATGCGAAAAGACGTATAGAGCTGTAGATGGGAGAGGGGAGGAAGCAGACAAACAGGTTCTCGGAGACGCCGCTTACCTGGCTGGCGGCCGTTACATCACAGCTGGCACCCCTTGGCCGACACATACAGGCCACCACACCGCACCGCCCAGACATACTGTTGTTGCTTTCTTCCCACTGCCATCTGAACTGTACGCGTCATGCCAACACTCACAGACTGGCAGCCTGGACATTATCGTACGCGAATTGCAGGGGCAATGTCTCACACAATACTACGTTTCAAAGCAAACTGACATATTCGGTAATTCATTTAGGTCAGGCAGTAACTACTAGTTGCCTACGATCTGTTTCATAACTGTGTATTATTCGAGCAATCTTCGTTCCCAGCTCTCCCTGACAATAGTTCGGGCCGGCAGCATGGGTTTTCTGTAACGTCACGAATTTCACGAATTAGTTCCCGAGCCGTATGAAGGTAAACGGAACTTTTAATACGGTTATGTACAAAGGCCGTTCATGTTGCACTTATTTTGCTAAACCAACATACATAATTCAAGTGATTTGTTTTAGAAAACATGCAAAAGGTAAGAAATTCATGGTCATGTCTTGCTCGAATGGGTATTTGAATGCTAATTTGCCGGTTAAATTTATTTCATTTTGACTGGACTCGGCCTGGCCTACCTCATACATACAGATGCCGAAACGTTCGCAATCACCCGTGCTGTCCTAGTTAGAAAAACATTAGCATGCGTTGCAGGTAGTCCAATATTATATTTTACGCTAAAGAAAATAAATTTTACCTCAAAGTGAGCTAAATAAATCCAATTAAGCAATAACCTTAAACACATCTGTAGAATGTCGTTTACGATATAGCAATAGCAAAATCTGTGTAGAATTAAATGTGCAAAAGCAAATTAGTCCCAAAAACTGCAGCACACATTACACATTCCCTCACAATAGTCAGCATGTATCATATACTAGCGAACCATAACAAGGATACGCTAGGCTTCTAAATACTAACTTTCCCAGTTCTTATTTGTATAATAAAAGAGTGCGTAACTTAACCTGAAAAAAAAAAATTGCTGTGTGCTTTCGAAACCTGCGCGAGGAACGAGGCTTGAAATAATTTACCCGCCGCAAATGCTCGACGAAGTTAAATGTATTACATAAACAGAACATATTATGTAGCAAATTACAACAAACTCCAGTTAATACAAAGGTCTAGCATACAACACGGGTTACGATACAAACATGACGCAGATACACGGAGATTGAACATCAAGCCCAGTAAAGCAATGCCATGCGCTAGGGAGGAAGGCAATGGGATGGGGGGGGACTATAGCGCCGGCCATCTGCCTAGTATTGAGAAATGTCCAGCTGCCGCTGAAGGGATTCCCCTCTTTGTAGGGTCGGGCAACAGCTCTCTTTTAACAACGTGCCAGCTGTGGCTTCGGTCAGTAACCTCGTGTTACCTGCCTGGCCATTGCTACTGCACGTTCCCGTCACTCAACCCTGTCAGTCGAGTATCAGTACAGCTACAATAATTATGTACATTTGCGTTCATATTCTACTAGAAACACATCAAGAACAGTCATTTCTCCTAATGGCGTAGTTTTTTACATTACCGTTTCTGTTTAAACGCATTCATATAAATGACATCTTAAAGTCAGTTTACACCGAAAAAATAACACTAATAATATTGATTACAAATATTAGTTACAAAAAGGCACTCAATGAATTCTAACTAATGGTATAATATTTTATAGAAATTTTGATAGGAAATGTGTTATAAACGCTGCTGAAAACATCAATGTTACCAACAAAGTAATAAAAATTAATGAACATTAAAAACAATGTTGATGACATATATAAACAACATTGGTGACAATATCGCTTGCTAGCAACCTATACCAACATGATTTCATCCTCGTCCCTAGAACAGGTCGGAAAGTGACGTTTATAACAGTGTCGGTGACAAGGTATTAACATGTTTATATAAAATTAGGAACTTTCGTTAGCAATTTTCCTCATAAAACTTAGTAACAAATGTTATTAACAACGTTTGATTGTAAATATTAAGGAAGTTAATAATGTTGGCAACAATACTGAAAACAAGACATTACTATTAATTAAAAAAAACACTTTACATTTGTTAATAACTTTGTTGAAAACACATGCTTCGATGAAGAACTCTCATGGTCGGGCCACATAGGCAGTATTTGCAGGCGGTCTTATGCGGCACTACATTCCTCTATACAACGGAAAATGTTCTGCCACTACACGCCAAATCGACGTTGGTACAGTCGTGAATATTCCCCGTTTTTACTATTGTGGCGGGTTTATGGTGACATTTTATCACATTTAGCCGCTAAATCACAACTCGTACTTAATTCCTGGGTTCGATTTTTGTTCCAACCTAAAAGCACGGAATCACATTTCAATTATTTTGACAAACTAAACTGGTTTAGTCTGGAAGAGAGACGACAGCTCCACACTAATACTGGCGTACAAAATACAACCGTCAATCGCAACACCTGAACACTCGTGTAGGCCCTACTCGTTTGAAAAAAATGGGGAGGGGGGGGGGTGACCATTCAGGTAAATACCCGTGAAAAAAAACACTATTGAACTACTTCCAAAAATAAAACTTAAATGTAAGCAAATTCTTTATTTACTGTCTCGGCTGTGGAATAACTTACCTGTCTTGAAAAGAAACTCGGCAACACTAGCCACGTTCAAACTGAAAGCTATCGGGCGTACCAGGTGGTGCGAAGGTAATTCCATACACGAACACTCACAACTAAGCAGTACTGTTTTGTTTTCTGCAATTTTAGTGACACGAGTAATAACATATTCTTTTATTTAACCCTAATATTTTGAAGCCTACATTGTCTCCAGTTTGCATACGTATTTAACTGAATTGAGTTACTTTTTTATACATTTAAATTTTACATTGGGTAATTCCTTGTTTTTTGTAATACTATGTATATCATATCATTGTCGGACTTAAGCCAATGTTAGTAAAATAAAATTTCATAATATATTAAGCGTAAGAAAAGGCAACTTAGCAGGTAGGTAGTTCCTACCTACCTGCGTTTGAAACGCATTGCAGCGAGTTACACGTAATCATATTTGGAAGAAACATCTCAACCTGCGTTACGTTTGTACATCTATGAAATGGAAAAAGAAAAAAAACACATTTCAAGCAGTTAAAAAATTAGGATTGCTTATTGGAAATCAGGTTTTAAAGACCCTCAAAATATCTAAAAACAGCTTTTTAAACTGCCGTATTTAGGAAAAATTCCAACCGAATTTGAAAAACACAATAATAGAAATAGGTGCTAGAATTAAGCTTCGCAAACAAAATAATACGGTCACCGCTTAGACACATAGGAAAATGAATAACAGTAAAGCTCTGCGCGCCAGCTGCGGGGTTAGAGTGTAAAAATTTTGTGCCTCTCATACACCAACGCAGCCAACATGGATAAGAACCTTAAATTTGCTAACTTGCTGTTTACTGAAACACGAAATAAAAAATTAAATAAATAAAACTGAGCTACTACTTGCCGAGATTCTTTATAAAAGCTAAACATGTTTTCATTGTTATCAGTAGTTGTAAGGTACCATGCACATCGACTTAGTGTATTTTGAACTGTTATTTTGTAACATTTCCTTTTTCAATTAGTACACTAAAAGGACAACTATCAGGCGGCAGTAATAGGAAAGTTTAAAATAAACACGGAAAAGTTTTCCCTTAGGCGACTTGGCTTGAAAGTAGGGGAATCCAATTTCTATACTGAATGGGATTTCTGGTACACAGCAGTCTAGTGTTTTCTTGCCGTAACATATTTGTGACAAGTATAATAGTTAACTACGCTTTATCGAACACGTCACAACACAGTTCAAGAGCAAGGTATTGCAACAAGATCGTGGCTGCTCCCTTTCTAAAGAAAATACTTAACGTGAGCAATGTAGAGATAAGGAAACATTTCAAACTACGACCCAATAAAATAAAAAATTTAGCACGATTAGATTCGGGTCTTGCAAAATGGCTAAAACGGATTTTTTCAGACTGGCATACCTGGGATGCTACCAATCGAATTAGAAGAATCTGCAATATGCGCTGGACCTTAAATCACAAATAAAATATCATTGTCAACTTCCCATACAAAAAGAATAGTAAAGCACCAGCTCGAGTGGCGGTACCTATAAAGCTATGCCTCACGCACACGATCTTGCTACACGGCTATACGCCCTGGAGAGATGCCTTTCCGCATGCAATCGTGCTTTTCCAAAATTAAATGGACGGTAGAGTAAAAACAGGTGAATCCCAGACGGCGCCCCGCTTATCGTGCCTGCCTGGCGGGGTGGGTGACCTGAGCCAAGGACGTCCCAGCTGGGTCAGCGACACTCCGCCATAGACAGCCGTGAGCGCGGGGCACTGCCCTACCCCAGTCGCCCAATAGCGGTGCGCGCCCGCATCCTTACAAGCGCTAATGCGACATACAGAACTAATAATGACGAGAAGATACCAGGCCAACTTACAACCACACATATATGCACCAGTAACACATCTGCTTCTAAGTTAAGAAACAACACAGCGTATGTTAATCAGGTTAATTATGAAACACTAATTACCAGGTTCTCGTGAACATAGGTTGTATGTTTGTGGTGCAATTGTAGACTAACTAACAACCAAGACATATCACTTCAGCTTAGTAGATCTTCACCATTTACGTTCAACGTTCACATTACGTTTCGTTTATAGTGTTGCAACATCATCTGTAGGCGACGATTACAACAGGTTTTCTTGAAATCCATGTTAGCTTACGTTGCCACTACGTAATGTATTGTTCATATATTTTAAACATTAACGAAGTGACAACACAGTAAATTAATACAAAGTGAAAAATCCTACAATGGAGGAGGTAGGGGATAGAATTTTCGTTGGTTACTGCAGACTGACTTGATATTACAAGTAGCAAGCTTGGAAGCAGGCCACAAATTTGTGTTTGATAGTAATCCATTATTACCGAGTGTAATAATTTCCTCTGTTTTACAGGAACAATTTTTAGAAACCCAGTTTCCAAGGAAATTCATTGCAAAACTACAATTGATAGCCCCGTAGCTGCAATTGTAGCAAGGAAAAAAACATTTGCATTTACAATACCAAATTTACTTTAATGACTAAATAATAAATAAATTTACATGGAATTATTTTGAACAGTACGAAAATTCCGCGGGAGAGCACTTAAGACTGAAAGCCGCATCGCCGCGCTTATGTACAAGGCAACTTAACCGTAAGATCAACAATAGTTACGTGTCTTTGGTAATTTTTATTTACATATGTTCAATGTACAGAACTGAGAATACAGTGATATCCCCTTTTTTTATTTTGAAGTAGGCATACAATATGAAAATTCACTTCATTCTAAAGAAATGCTTTCCAGAAGACGTGATTTATGTGTAACTGTAATTTCCGGCGAGCTGGTGAATTTTACAGACTACAAATGTTCCATTATTAATTTTATATTGAAAATCCTTGCGACTTTACAAGCAAATAATTTTACAAGGAAATTTTTAAAAGTGGTCAGTAGTAAAGCTTGACAAGGCTTACTTACGAATTTAAGAGATTATAAAAATCTATATGGAAATAACTGCAGGAGCACAGAAAATGAGAACACAAGATGGGAACTGCACAGTGATCATGTATACGTCACTGTAGCACGCAGGCTGGCCTCTACGAAAATCGATGGCGTCGGGGGTTACGAGTGCACTGTCCTGGGCAGTTTGTTCCCGTTAATTTCCATCCAAAGTATACATCGTATCGCGAACAACCTATATTCCGCACAAGTATACATCGTATCGCGAACAACCTATATTCCGCGCACATCACAATAAAACCTGAGAGGGCCTGATAAGGGAAACGGCAAAAAGGAATCTTCAAATTCAAACATTATAAAACAGAAATGAACGTCTGCAAAATAAACACTGGTAATATAAACTACCAACGCCCCTACTCAATCGTGCGTTAAGTTGAAACAGTTACCTGAGCAAGACAACTTATGACAAATCAACACATTGGAAGAAGTCACAGTTATACATACTAAGTTACCATTACTACAAAAATTTCCGTTAAAAATGTTTAGGGATTCTCACTGGCAAAAAAAAAAAAAAAACTACAATAATTGACTTCATTTGGAAGGAATTTACTACCGCAAACGTTAAGCAGCCATCACACAATTCGGGCTATCGCAGCGACCTGTCACCAGGACGTCAAGACATACCGTCATATACGCGCCAGTATACATCTGCGGCAACTGCGCAGCCAGTCAAAATAACCGAACCTTCACCCGATGAAAAAACTAGGTAACATGAAACTAATACACAAAAACAATCAGACAAGAAGATAGTCTGGTGAATATGTAATACAATAATATTAATACATAATACACAATATAATAATTATATTGAGGCTAGGAGTCGTGTTTAATTGCAGTTAACATATACTTACTTCAAATAATGTAGTGCTGACGTACGCAAATTGACCGTAACTCATTTACCTAACTCCAGAGCTAGACAACAATTTATAAAAGTTTTGATTTTAATTTTGTACGCATGTATTATCATAAAATTGGCTCTGGCGACCACGAGCATCGATAGTATTTGTAGTCTTTTTGCAAGCTATTTAACTGGATTTAATGGTAAACAAATTATTTGTATTGGACAGCATAAAATTAATGAGAATATTTACAAAAATAAAAAAAAATTTACATATTACTTAACTAAAGTGTGCAAAATCTGGAGCCATGCTAAGACAGATTATTCTACATCAAACATCTTCGCAAGTAAAAAAAAATGAAAGACGTACGCACAGTGAAATAAAGCCAGACAAAAAAAAACAATACATGGAAAAGCAGGCGAGCAGCATGAATGACCATGGACCAGAAAATGTGGAAACAAATGTTGGCCTCTTTAAGCTGCAGCATTGTGAAACCTTCCTGGCAGTTAGAGCCCACAGGCTAGGCCACCACAAGGAAGTCCTTGGCGTCATGCTAACAAGTCTCCTCAGAGGTACTTAGCGCCACTATGGATTTAGCGGCTCCCAAAGCGGAAATACACGGGCATCCAGGTCACTTCCGCCACACGCATTATTTGAACATGCTAACCATTTACACGAACACTATTTCCCTTCATTGCGAAACTATGCGTGCCTTGACTACCTATCGTATACGTATGTCAGAAGCAAGGCGCACGCATTGACGCACGCATTGACAGACACAAAACCAACATCCAGGACTAACATATTCTGTTGTTTCACATGCAACGGGAAAGAACGAGCGAAATTTCGCCGATAACTAAGTAAGAATAATTTAAGATTTAAGGACTCCGCAAATTGAACCAGGTGCTACTTAGAATTGGGCGTCAAATTATGTCTCACGCTCTCTTACTTAAATACGCCGCTTGCCAAGCTCATTAAACGTGTTGCTGTGTGTTGGTAAATACTTTTAGTAACAAAAAAAAATCGACATGCATCCATTGTCGAGATGAGTACCAAGCTGAAACAAAAAAGGTCGAAGCCTCAGCCGCACAGCAAATATGATTACAATGATCCACTACCAAACATCACCAGTTTGCGTTTCTCTTCCAAAAGCATTTTCTTTTAGCGGTGATAGCTGATGGCATTCCTGTAACAGCTATTTTGGCCAGGACAGAACGATCCCAACTGACTTGGCTATGCGGTAAATTGGTGGGTATAACGCCATTGTAAGCTTATATATATTCTTATATGTTCGGAAAAATAGCTTTGATTCAGACATGAACTCAGACCCTCAGTGTTGGTATATTTAATGTATTCTTCTTACCTTAAATTTATTGATCATGGAGTCATACACGCCCCTAATTTAGGGTAAAAGATAATTTAAAAATTTCAGAGACTAGGTTCACTATGGCATCGGACCTTCCAATTATACACCATCAAAGCAAAAGATGAAATTGTCCCCAAGTTACATTTTGCAACAAAATAAACATTATGCTACACAACTACAACAGGTTTCAGAAACATGTAGGTGTCAGGTAAGTACAAGTGTTCACTTCTGACATATAGAGTTGCCTACCCACAAGGCCACTCCACTGTAGCTACACTGTAACGTTTGGGTGAGTTTTACATGAAAACGGTAGGTTCAAGAAAGTTCCAACACTTAATGCTTTCGACGCACAGTAAGTTTGCTTTAACAAATATTTCGGTTTACATGCCACATTTTGCTCTCCTAGCACAAGTAATTTTCATTTCATATCTCACAAAATATGATCTTCGCATTTCACCTGTACAGGCTTCTACTGTCCTTAATATTTGTAACAGACTATGGCTGTCAAATATTATATCTCTTCTTTTCATGTCAGCAATCCCCAGGCAAAATTTGAGATAATGTTTCTGAAACGCGTTGTGTATGCAAGATTTGCACAAAATGGACGACTATGGGTATGTACTGATAATAAAGGGTCATTCCATGGAAAATCACCCAAGGGTGGTTGCTGACCCATTTTGAAAAAATTTGAAATTTTGTCACACATAATGTACATATTTCAACAGTTCAAACCCAAAGTTATTGATTTTTATCTGCCCACATTTTGATTTTACAGAACAAAATGGCCGGTACCGTGTACCAAAATTTACATTTTCAAGGGTTTTTGTATTGTTTAATATCTTGATATCCATAAAAGATACAAAGTCATGTGTTATCTCATTGCAAAGAGGAGACTGAGGGCTATTAATAATGCTAGTAAAAATAAACAGAATAATGTTGATATGTCTTCATATATAGA
>PNEQ01031355.1:0-15149 GCA_003012365.1 Medauroidea extradentata
ATCACGACGATAGCCAATTGTGTTTCAAAGATAAAGACGATTCATTAAAAACACATTTTGCCCCTTTTTACTGTCTGGGGGTCGAATTTCAAAAAAACCTAAAACTACTTTTTGGGTATTTACGTAAGCAATATTTTGAAGTGAATATCAACTCTCTATCCCGAAGGGTTCGATAGATATCAATAGTTGATTGGAAACAAATTTAACGTCTTTTCAGCCCCTTAAAAGTTGAACTTCGAAAAATCCTTAAATTGGCTTATATGCATTTTTACGAGTGTCCTATTAAAGTAAAAATCACGATGATAGACCGTCGGGTTCGAGCTCTATCGACGTTTCTTCGGAAACACATTTCACCCC
The DNA here is from genome assembly GCA_003012365.1 of Medauroidea extradentata. Taxonomy (NCBI): domain Eukaryota; kingdom Metazoa; phylum Arthropoda; class Insecta; order Phasmatodea; family Phasmatidae; genus Medauroidea; species Medauroidea extradentata. The sequence continues at coordinate 358 of PNEQ01031355.1, forward strand.
TTTTCACCCCCTTAGAGGTCAAATTTCGAAAAAATCCCTTCTTAGTGCTCGCCTACGACCTGAAGGGAACCCCCACAAAAAATTTCACGATTCTAGGTCCAGTTGTTTGGGCTGCAGTTTGATATGTCAGTCAGTCAATCAGTCAGTCAATCAGTCACCTTTCATTTTTATAAATATAGACGTACTGCTTACATAGTAATAAGTTTTGCCACTGCTATAACTTGCAAAATGGTGTAGAACAATAGAACTTATCCACCTTGTAAATGGTGGTTCCATCCTAAAACACAAAAAAAAAAAAAAAAAAACCCATACTATCAAACTTACTGTCTTTCTAATATTGCTGAACCCTCGGTAAAAGCGCACCTAAATTCGTCCACACAGCCAGTAACTCATGAATTTTTACTATCGGCTGGAGCATGCTCTTATTTCGCCAGGTTCGCACGTGAATGAAAAGGCTGCACTCTGGAGAAAAGACACCGCTAATATGTAAGTACTAGATTAATTAATGTTATTTTACGTAAAACAATAATTCCAACATTGTTTGAAAATTTGGAATTTGTTTTATAAACCTCTGTAGTGTATTTTCTTCTACCTATTACGTGTTGGCAGTTATAGTTAATTTCACAATACGCTGCAAAACTCTGCAACAAGGCTTGAAGTGCATTTCACCCGCTAAATTCCATACAATACAACTGAAATGACAATGATTGATAATTTTACTATTCTTAAACCTGTCTTGTGTTTTCTTCTTATAAAGGCTGTATCGGAGTGTGTTTAACTGTGGTTTTTAGCCTATTTTCCAAAGAAAATTTACACACATAGCACTTAGATATCTGATGTGAGTTTAACGTATTTCATTAATGTCTTCTACTTATTTACAAAATTCCAATAATTTAAACATTTTCTGATCGAACTAGATGTCCTAGGAACTGTGACTAAGAATTCCATCAAACACAGCATACATGAAGAACTTCAAAATGCGAATTATTTGTAATTCCCTCATGCCGTACACACACAAACCCAAACACATACACACAACACACACACACATAGCATATAGTTTGAAACGATGGTCAACTTTATCTTTATAGCATAAGACACAGCAAAGGAAATACATTTTCCCGAATATATCAATCTTGGTACACATGCTTACTAAGCTAAGTTGACTTTTATTCATTTCGCCCATCCTATGTTAATATTTTAAAAGTGCGGCAATGTTTGTATTTTTAGCGTAATATGACATGTCGAAGGAAACACTTCTCCGAATCTCACCAAACTTGGTACGCATATACTTATTAGTAATCTGCCATGTCGTTTATGTAGTTTGTTTATTTCGTGTTCAGATTATCAAACTGGTGGGCATCTGAACACTTTCTCGAACACCAAAAATTTCAGAAAACGAAAATTTTCATAATTTTATCAATATTGTTAATCGTATAATAACCTGTTAACTTACATGTATTTCATGTTTTATTTTAGTTCACATCATGTACGTATTTTTAAAGACTATATGGAGTTTCATCACCCGAGATAAACGGTCGTAAAGTGCAGTTCTGATACAGGCAACTGAAGTAAAATAAGAAATAAACAATGCAATGAAAGCATGAAGTCGTTCAAACAACTTAATATACACTCACCAAGTGTAAGCTGCGTATTGTTTATACTCGTTCAAGTATAAAGTATTATAAATTTGAGAGCAAGTAATGCTTTTCTCAAAATCTAAATTAAAATACATTATCAGATATTTTATATGCTGTCTTTCTGTTCTGCAACTGTTCTAAATAGAGAACCTAAATGCGTATATTTAAAACAAATTGTCACAAATAGAATTTTGAAATAAATTTCGGTAAAATACTTTTATATTCTTAATTCCAATTTAACAGTGATCTACTGCTCATTTATAAATATTTACACTTATATAAACGACACTGCGACAGATCTAAATGAGACAGTGCTTCACGACAAGCACTGAATATGCAATATTGTTCAACTGACTATTGATATATCCGTAGGAAAGTAGAATAGTTTCTTTACAATATTATAACTGTAAGCAACATTAGTTCTACAACAGCAAAATATGGACCTAACAACTTATTTTGTATTAAAAATGTAATTAAGCTGCATTGACGGTTTAATTTATTAGTTTCAATTACTTCGTGCTGAGTAACTGGCATGAGTTATGTTTCTGCAATACTGTTTACAGGAATACGCAAGTGCCACGTACTGTATCATTTTTGCAGTGGTCTAGCTTCTGAAAAAGTAACTTAGATCGTTGAATATTAATCTCCAATGAGAAGTTAGCACAGGGCCGCAAAATAGATTATATTCCAGGTTAACGTTTTTCAATATAATGCAGTTCAAAATTACAGTGGATTATGAATTATGTATTTTCAGTGGCAGACTTGTTTGGGATTATGTTGTCTGATGATTGTAGAGAGCCAGAATTCAGATTGCGAGACATACCATTAGAATGCCACTGTATGAATAAGTCAGGAACACCACTTTGGGTCAGATAACAGCTTTATTGTACAAATAAGTATTGATAATATAAAGTCTAGTATGTGACCAGCTCAAGGTATTGTGCCACTGCTTTGTGGCCGTACTTATTCGCAATATCTAGAGCTGTGTTATTATTCTTGTCCCTGGCAGTAGTGTCTGCCCCGGCGTGAACTAGCCACTTTACCACCTCCAGGTTGTCACCCCATGCTGCAGACATGAGGGGTGACGAGTTTTCGTAGCCCCTCACGTTGACATTACTGCCGTGGTCGAGCAGTAGCTTCACCAGTTGTAGACGTCCCCAGTAAGCCGCCCAGTGCATAATAGTGTATTCAGAGTATGTCTTGTCCACAGGCAGCCCAGCACACAGTAGTAGTGAGGCCAGCTGTGTGTAGCCTTTGTGGCTGACATGAGTCATCGTACCTACATCCTGCAGCTGGGTGTACTCTTCACTGTTGTGGTCCAGTAGAGCACCCAAGTATCTCTTCATTGTAGTCAAATCACTGTCGTTGATGTACCGCTGCACCTAGAACAACATACCTATGTGAGCACTAGTGACTATGACGTCCCTACAGTACACGCACAATGTATACAACATACAAGACTGTAGCTGAATGACAGACTGGTCCTAATAACAAGTTACAAGACGTGTGTTGCCACGTCTCTAGCACGAAACTAGTGTGTATCTTGTTGAACTACTACGTGCAACGTTACAACATTTTACATCTCACCAAATCACTTATAAGTTATTGAATTACTGTGGCCATTGTTACAGTACCTTTTCGTGCTTTCATTTGCAGGGACGTGAACAATTCACTATCGCAGATTACCGTTGTTTGTATTGCGAATTTTAAGACTTCTTGAATCTTGAATATTGCTATTTTACACCATTTGATTGCAAATTCGGCCACTTCCTCAATACTTAAAAAAAAAAAAAAAAAAAAAAAAAACTTCGTAAAGTCGGTGATTTCAACGTCTCTGTTACCCGTGTGTTAAAAAATCAATCATACCAAAAAACGCTTGTGTAAAAATAATCAGCTATCTGCAATCACAACGCATGACTGTGGAAACTAGTTATTTTCTTCGTCGAATACCAATCTGTCATCCACAGTTGACCTCGACGGGATTTTGTTACCACATTTTTGACTATAATAGTGGGCCGCGGTGGTCGAGAGGTCAGACCTCCCACCAAGGCGATCCGGGTTCGATTCCCGGCGGGGTCGGTCCCAGTATTTTCGCATGTGGGAATCGTGCCGGACGTTGCTGCTGGTCGGAGGGTTTCCTTGGGGATCTCTCGCTCGTGAAGTGAACAGAATTTTGCTCAGCGCTCAACAGGGCTTAAGCGATGGTGAGGGGTGACATGAGGTGAGTATGGAGCAGCGCCGGAATGAATGGGCGGGGGAAGCGGGAGATCCCTGAGAAAACCCGCCGAACAGCGGCATCGCCACGCACTATTTCCACATTCGAAAATCCGGGGACCGACCCGCCTGGAATCGAATCTGGATAACCTTGGTGGGAGGCGAGTAGTCTGACCACGATAGGTTTTACCAAATTTAGTAGGCTAAAGCTTAAGTAAGATCAAGTCATACAGTGCTAAAACGGCTTTTAATTTCTATAGGCCTATATAAATATAACACTGACTGAATGACGGACTGACTGACTGACATATCAAACCCGTACCACTCGATCTATAGTCGTGAAATTTTTTGTATGGTTTTTGCTCAAGTCATAGGCGAGCACAAAGTAAGGATTTTTCGAAATTCGATCTCCAAGGGGGTGAAAAGGGGTGAAATGTTTTTCCGAAGAAACGTCGATAGAGATCGAAACCGACAGCAAATCTCGTGATTTTTACTACAATGTGACACACATAAAATCGCAAATTTGCCAAATTCAGGATTATTCGAAATTCAACACTTAAGAGAGTGAAAATACCTCAAATGTGATTCTGATTATTTATAGAAGTCTATAGAATCCTCTGGGATAATGAGTTGGTTTTCACTTCAAAACGTTGTTTACATAAATACCCAAATTCAACCCCCAAGCAAGCAAAAGGGGGAAAATTTGTTTTTATTAAATCGTCTGTATAACTGGTAATTTTGATTACTAATGGGGAGAAAATACGTGAAATGTGTCTTCAGTTATGCCTCCGTATCTATCGAGCCAATCCAGGTATCGAAGTTCTCTTTGCTATAGATTGATGCTTATGTAAGTAGCCAAAATACCATTTAAATATACTAACCGAATTCGACCCTAAAGAAGTAAAAAAAAAGGTAACACGTGTTTTCTATTCACAATCGATATATATTGACCCCATTGATATTTTATATAGCGATGTGATTGTAATTTTTGTTTAAGATCCATGTTTACTCAAATACCTGAAAAGTAATTTCCAGAATTTAGGAAATTCCTCACCTAAGGAGGTGAAAGAGGATGAACGTGTTTTTAGTTAATCGTCGATATAGCTTGAACCCAGCGGACTATTGTTGTGATTTTCACGTCCAAGAGACAAAAGTAAAGTAGTCTAAAATATTATTCAAGAGTTTTTCGAAATGCAGTCTCTTAGGAGTGGGAAAGACCGGGAAAGTGTTTGAGACAAATAATCGATATGTATATGTCGAACCCATCGAGGTATTCGGTTTATTTTTGCTTGAGGGTGTTAAGTAGTTATATTGGCGCAAAAAGTTTCAAGGTTTTCAAAATTTGAACTCTCAGTACTTGTACTGTGCAGGGGTGATATTAATATGCTTTTTAATGAACGATCTAATTTATTTTGACAGAACAGGCCATCATCGTGATTTTCACTTCACTTGGATACTTGTACAATTATTTAAGACGTGAAATATATATTATTTTTAAATTTGACACCTAAAGAAGAGGTGAATAGGTGTAAAATTTGTTTTTGATTGGCCGATGGTACTTAACCATAACCAGTAAAGATATTGAGGTGTTATTCGCGTCAGAATGATGCTTCCTTAGATACCTAAAAAAAGTAATGTAAGATTTTTATTTTACAAGATAATTAACTTATTAAGAAGAGACCTAATTTGTAAACTTTAAAGGCAGACTATCCGAAAAGCAAGTACGACCAGCGAGAAATAAATTATATGGGAGTTTCGTTCTACAATCCCATCGAGACTCGTTGTTGTACTAAACCTCTACAAGCCCAGGAAATCTATATGTTATTTTTAAATTCATTTTCATGAATTATTTGAACAATACGTGTAGTAGTTGACTGTAGTTCCGGTATATTGTTCCGGAGGTTCTGGGCTCAAATTTCTTTAAAGGTTGTGCAAACGTGCAAGGCAGATGAAATTAGTGAAATTTGGAAGACGTCGTTCAAAAGTGGTGACAATTGGTTTAGTGTCCACTATCTACTGAAGTTCTTCGACAGCATCAGCCCAAATATACCATATCACTAACCTCAAGGTTGGCACCAAATACGTTTATATTTCTGCAAAACATTATCTCGCTAAAACTCCCTAATGCCACTAACATCCAGTGAAGGTTTTATAAATCAAGTATGTTATTGAGGGCACCATCACCAATGGTTGTGCTCGGGGGGAAACAATTCTTAGTACCACACAAACTCTGTATTTCATTCGATTACGATCTTAAGTTAAAGTGTCTGTAACCCCACATCGTCAACATTACTGTGACTTTGTAGATAAGGCCCTGGCGACAGGGTCAAACCTACGAGTACTTATCGCTTAGACAGCTATGAATGAACTACCTATCCGGTGAACAAGAAGTTTTTCAATGAAAGTAAACATTATCAGCTATAACTGATACTCGCAAAAAAAGCCGCGGGCGCACTACTAGTAATGTATAGAAAGTTAGATAATTTTTTTTTTTAGTAAGTTTCAACAATATTATTTCGAAATAAAAGACGGAAGATACGATATATCCAAGAAAAAAAATTTGGCTCACAAAAATTCTGAAAATATATTTTATTAAAATGCAATGTTGTATTATTAATTAAATTGTACAGATATAAACGTTAATTGCGTTACTGTAACAGTCATACAGTTTTGTACCTAAATCGGTCTGAAACAAAATTAGTAAGTTCATAGCTTCAAACAGAATTCGTATATTCTTAATTACGTAGTCATCACTACATCAAGTGAGAGTTAAGAAACGTATCCAGGTGTGTTTGGTGTACAAGTTCATTGCACTAATTACACGGATATTTACAGTTAAATACATTCTAGCTATTAACTACTGCTGAACTGCAAATATTTAACATTAAGTTAGGTATATATGTACATATTGTTTGACTGTTCAGCTGACGATTGGTTCAGGCGATACTTGGGTTATGTTCGGCAAAACAGATTATTGCAGTAATTAGTTTTATGTGTAACTGAATGTGATTGTCGTAATAGTTTAACGTACTAATAAAAAAATTTAGTAATTTTAATGTGCGGCTGTATCATGTGCGAAATAAGTACCTATTTTTAGTTGTAACATTTGGAAATATGACATCATAGACACTGAAGACAAACTTACAAAATTAGTATGAGACTTAAAATTTCATAACCGTCTTAATCCGACACAAAAACGATATGGGTTCGATTTACAGCAAGGTCGTTCCTTTACACTATGAATACAGGCAATTATTTTTGGTGAAAATAATTATGCAACATAGTGTTTCAATGCCTCATGTGCACATCTGCAACTCTACTTCATGGTCAGTGATTGGCTGTTTTTAACTCTCAACATATTTGGGATCTCCCGCAAATCACAGATGGGTGGTGTTGCAGTGAAGATATTATCATTGGCAGTTAAATGAGTGACGCCTCTACAAGAATTCACGCTACCAATTACTGCCTACCAGAGCTGCAGGTGTGAACGTGAGGCATTGAAACAAAATGTTGCATAATTCTTTTCACAAAAACCATTGCCTCTAACTATGAAACATGTCGGACTGTACCACTATCGGGCGTGTTCTTTCAAGTTACTCTCGGCCCCTCTTTCCTAACATTCGACCATTGCTGCAATTTCTTTTGAACTCACTCTCGTCAGAGATTTAAACTTCAATATTAAAAAACTACAGATTCTGTTCAATACACATTTCTATATTCGATATTCTATTAAAGTATTTATGATCAAAATATACCAATGCACAGCAAATCAGAAATTTAGAATGCTTCACAATACTGCTGGTGGTAAATTATACAAGCATGAAATATTACCGCTTCTCTGATCTGCTGTAAGTGTTGTCGCTTCTCACACTCTCGAGTAAAGTTTATATGTCTCTGCTGAGCCTCCATCTGAAAGCACATACACACATATCATCGTACACGTGTACAACACTCCATATAGATCCACCAATATTTATCTGCTGATATTCGTCAAAACAGTAGTCACGTTGATGGTCTGTTTTAAAACTACATGTAACATGACGTACTGTAAACTTACGATATCAATGCGTCACAAGGAATGTGTAAAAATGGCTTGCGATAAGTTTTTGTAAGCATATATACTAAACCTCGGTAACCACATTCACTACTAAAGTTTTTCCAGATACATAAAGTAGCTGTGTGTTCCATCTTGTTGTGAAATTCAGTTTTAAGTGACATACAATATTATGCAATATTGACTGAATGGGCCATCGTCGCGATTTACATTTATCACTTGGGTAGCCAACTTTTACCAATATTTAAGATGTTAAATTAAGATTTTTCGAAATTTATTCCTCAAGAAGTGAAAAACATAAAATTTATCAGCCGATGATATTTATCATAACCAGTAGCGTTACTGTGGTGTTTCTTGCGTAAGGATGATGCTTTCTTAAGTAACTAAAAAAGTAATACACGATTTAAATGTTATTAAACAGCTTAATTACTAAGAATATAACTTATTTTGTAAACTTTCAAAGCAGACGATCCGAAAATTAAGTGCGACCAGCGAGAAATAAATTGTACAGGAGTTGCATTCACAAATTATTCTATCGAGACGTGTTGTTGAACAACCTCTATAAGCCCAGGAAATTAATATTTTATTTCTTAAATTAGTTGTCATGAATAATTTCGATCTTATGTGGCGCAGTTGATTGTTTCTCCGGTATATTGTTCTGGAGGCTCTGAGCTCAAATTCCTGTAAAGGTTGTGCAACCGTGCAAGTCTGACACACAAAACTGCAAGGAAGGTGCGAGTTGTGCAATTTGGATGAAGTCGTTAAAAAGAGGTGAACATGGATTATGCAGTCCGCTATCTACTCAAGTTCCTTGACAGCGTCAGCCCACATGCACCACCTCACTACTAACCTTAAGGTTGGGGCACTATATACGTTTAAATTTCAGCGATACATTATCCTGCCAAAACGCCCTAATGCCACTTAACTTCAAGTGAAGGTTTTTAATAACAAATATGTTATTGAGGACACCATCGATAATGGTTGTGCTTGGGGGGAAATCAGTCTTAATACCCGTAAACTACGTGTTTCATTCGATTATCCTCTTACATTAAAGAGTCTATATGTAATTCCCCCACAACGTCAACAGTGCTGTGAGTATATAAGGCCTAGGCGAAGTCGCTGTTAGTGACAGGGACAAACTTGAGACTGCTTTTCGCGTGGACGGCTATAGCTACTTAACCTGTTGCAGAGTTAACTCATCTAGCAGATTTTTCATTCTAACAATTTACGACTGAACTACTTGCGGTATCTGGGGTACGAATGTTTTACAGTTAAAGTAAATATTATCAGATGTAAGTATTACACCCGAGCAAAGTCGCGGCACACTGCTAGTAATGTATACAAAGTAAGTTCAAACATTCTTTTTGTGCACGTTCCAAAAGTATTATTTTGAAAAGATTTGAGATGCTCTATACCCAAGAGAAAAATTGAACTTAAAAAAATTCTAAAAAAAATATTCTAATAAAATGCAATGCTGTATCATTAATTAAACTGTACTAATATAAACGTTAATTGTGTTTCTTTAAAAGCTATACATGTTTGTTTCTATATCGGTTCAAAAAAAATATTTGCTACTTCATACCTTCAAACAAAATTCATATTCTACGTTATGTAATCATCACTACATCAAGTGAGAGTTAGCAAACTTATCCAGTTGTACTGGTCATATAAGCTCATTGCACTAGTTACATGTATATTTAAGTTAAATATACTCTAGCTATTAACTACTGCTGAACTGCATATATTTAACATTAAGTTAGGTGTGTACATGCAGTTTTAATTGTTCAGCTTACGGTTGGTTCGGACAGTACTTGGGTTTTTGTTCGGCAAAACCATGTATTGCATTAGTTGGTTTTATGTGTAACTGCACGTGATTGTCGTAATGTGTTTAATGTACGAATTAAAATATCTATAAATTTTAATGTGCGGCTGTATCGTGTACGAAGTTAAGTACCGTAAGCGGGGTTGACTTCCGGCGCATTGAGAAACTTTGGGACACATTAATCATATTTTTATTTTCTATAATTAACAACTGTGAGTAAATATTAATGAAATGTCATGTGGCTATTTCTTATTCGTAATTTATTTTAAGTTGACTTCCTTCTGAAGGCCATAATCTTTCATTTATTTCAAATAATTGCAAATAACTAGAATATTTTTTAACGAAATTATTTGAAAAAATTTGAGACCGTGTACAGTTATACGACACATAATTATGGCAAAGCGATTTTTAAATTTGTGTACCGTTTGCTCGTAAAAAATTTTTTTGCTTCATTTTGGCTTATTTTGACAGCAAAATATGTGATATTTCAGGGGTAAAAATATAAAAAACTACTTGGTGTATTGCAACATAAAAATTCTGATAAAAACGATGATGTATAAGTGTTAAAACGGTAAGAATTAATTTTTCATATATATGTATTAATTTGCATCAAATATAATATTCCGAAACCACTGGTAAACTAAAGAGCCTGGCCTTAAATAGCTGCCATATATGAGAAAAATAAATTTTATAATATACCAAAGTCACCCCCGCTTAAGGAACTATTACTTGAAACTTTTAGAGCTTTGCCCTCATAGACACTGAAGACAAAATTACGAGAACAGTATTTGAATTAAAATTGTTTAACTTTCTTAATCTGACACAAAAGCGATCTGGGTTCGATGTCCAGCAAAGCCGTTCCTTTACACTATGAAACATGTCGGACTTTGCAATTGTTGGGCGTGTTCTCTCAAGTTACTCTCGTCTCCTCTTTCCTAACATTCGACCATTGCTGCAATTTCTTCTGACCTCACTCTCGTCAGAGATCTAAACTTCAATGTTAAAAAGATTATGTTCAATACACATATATATTTGAACGATATTAAGGTTTCTCAATACTACTTGCGGTAAATGACAAGCATGCAATATTACCACTTCTCTGGTCTTCTTTAAGTGTTGTCGCTTCTCACACTCTCGAGTAAAGTTTATATGTCTCTGCTGAACTTCCACCTGAAAGCACATACACACATATAATTGTACACGTATATAACACTCCATATAGATCCACCAATATTTATCTGCTGAAATTGGTCACAATAGCAGTCACTGTTGTTAATGGTCTGTTCTTACAGTACATGTAACATGAAGCGCCGAAAACTTACGATATTAATGCATCACAATCTCTCTATATATAAAAATTAAAGCTGACTGACTGACATATCAAACTGCAGCCCAAACCACTGGACCTAGAATCGTGAAATTTTTTGTGGGGGTTCCCCTCAGGTCGTAGGCGAGCACTAAGAAGGGATTTTTCGAAATTCGACCTCTAGGGAGTGAAAAGGGGTGAAATGTGTTTCCAAAAAAACGTCGATAGAGCTTGAACCCGACGGCCTATCATCGTGATTTTTACTTTAATAGGACACTCGTAAAAATGCATATTAGCAAATTTAAGGATTTTTCGAAGTTCAACATTTAAGGGGTGAAAATACCTTAAATGGGTTTCCAATCAACTATCGATATCTATCGAACCCTTCGGGATAGAGAGTTGATATTCACTTCAAAATATTGCTTACGTAAATACCGAAAAATTGTTTTAGGTTTTTTTGAAATTCGACCCCCAGGCACTAAAAAGGGGCAAAATGTGTTTTTTATGAATCGTCTATATCTTTGAAACACAATTGGCTATCGTCGTGATTTTAACTTTAATTGGTTACTTTTACAAATGTCTGTGACTTTACTCAAAAACGTTTCTAAATTCTTTATTTAAAGGGGTGATAATACGTGAAATGTGTTTTCGATTATCCGTCCATATCTATCGAATCAATCGAGATATCGAAGTGCTCTTTGCTTTAAATTGGAGCTTTTGTAAATATTCCCAGTACCATTTAAAATATATTTTCTGAATTCGGCCCTAAAGTGGTTAAAAAAATGCGGTAATAAGTGTTTTCGACTCACATTCGGTATATATCGATGCCATAGCTTTTTATATAGTGACGTGATTTTTGTTTAGGATTGATGCTTACTCAAATACCTAAAAAGTAATTTCAGGAATTTTCGAAATTCGCCACTTAAGGATGTGAAAAGGGGTGAAAAGTGGTGAAAAGCGTTTTCAATTAATCGTCGACATATCTTGAATCCAGCGGGCTAATGTTGTGTTTTTTACGTCCACGAGATACCAATAAAGTATTCTAAAATTTGAATCAAGGGTTTTTCGAAATTTACTCTCTTGTGGTGAAAAGACCTTGAATGTGTTTTAGATAAATCCTCGATATCTATCGAACTCGTCGGGATATACAATTAATTTTTGCTTCAGGATGATGATTACAGAAAGTTTCGCAAGACGAATTTCAGATTTTTCGAAATTCGATTTCTCAATACTGTGCAGGGGTGATACGTGTTTTCTTAGTGAATGATCGATTTTGATTCGACTGAACGGGCTAGCGATGTGATTTACACTTCAGTTGGATACTTATACAAATGTAAATATAAAATATTTCGAAATTCGACACCCAAAAGGGTGAAAAAGCACAACATTTGTTTTCCATCAACCCACGATATCTATCTAACCAGTAGCGATATTGAGGTGTGGTTCGCGTCAGAGTGATGCTTACGTAAATATTTTAAAAAATATGTATGTAATTTTTTTTCTTTATGAGAAACGTGATTATTAAGAATAAAACTAAGTTGGTCAATATTCAAGGCAGACGATCCGTAAAGCAGGAACGAGCAGCGAGAAACAACCTATACAGGAGTTTCACTCTACAGTAACCTATCGAGACGTGGTGTTGTACTACCTCTATGAGCTCAGGACACAGATATTTTTTTTTAAATAACATTTTGTTTTCATGAATTATTTCGACGTTACGTGACGGAGTTGTTTGTTAATCAGGTCTAAATGCCGGGAGGTTCAAGGCTCGAATTTCGTTAAAAGCTGCGTGCGAACGTTCAATTTTGACACACGAAAACTACAAGGCAGATCGAATTTGTGCAATTTACATGTAGTCTTTAAAAGGGGTAAAATTGTAGTTCACTTTCCACTTAGGTTCCTCTACAATATCAGCTGACATATCGTCGGTATACTGCCAAAAGTGATTGAGTCATAAATGCTATTTCGTTTAAAAACAGTATTAAATTGTAGATATTAACTAAAATGTGTTATGTTACTATACTGTAACACAACAGGTCGAAACGACGAATAGACTTTAAACTTGGTCAATTGTTCACTAATCTCAAGTTTGGGGCACCAAATACGTGTCCGCGAAACCTTTACCCACTGAAACTTTGTAACGGCAATTAATTTCAAGTGAATATTTTGAAAATATAAGGGCACCGTCACCAATGGTTGTGCACAGGGTAAACATATGTTTCTCATTCGATTAACCTCTTACCTTAGATGTCTGTAACTACCCTAGAACGTCAAATTGGCAGAGCTATAAATACGGCCCAGGTGAAATCGCTGTTAGCGGCAGGGACAAACTTAAGACTGCTTTTCGCGTGGACAGCTATAGGTACTTATCCTGCTGCAGAATTAGTTCAACTAGCTGCTTGGACATTCTAACACTTGATGACTGAAGTACCAATCTTGTGTACAAAGAGGTTTACCAATTAAAGTAAATATTATCAGTTACGAATAATATTCGCGAGCAAGGCCGCGGGGGACTGCTAGTGAATGTATAAAAATGGCTTGCGATAAGTCTTTGTAAGCATGTATAGTATAATACCTCGGTAGCCACAGCCCCTACTAAAGTTTTCCAGATTTATGAAGTAACTGTGTGTTCCATCTCGTTGTAAAATTCAGTTTTAATTGACATACATACAATTATGTAAATATAAACACAAAATACATTATATGTAATAATAACTCTGAAAGATATGCAACGAAATACACTTGGCGCTTGTTTCAAAAATTTTATGACATTTAATGTAAATGTATAAGGCGAAAGTGGCAGCTATTTTTTTGGAGCTTTAGGTGGAATGTACGATCACAATTGTGGATGCAAGTCACACAGAAGTAGAGTTCTAGGATTTTTGCGCATCACTGCTTTTCTAGATGTTAACTTGTTCCTTTGTGTACATAGTTGATAATGGTATGTACATTTGACATGGTATATAGGCGCTGATAAAGTTTTATTAACAACCAAGACGAATCGTAATAATTGTCTATAAATACACGAAAAAAAATTTATTTGTGATAGTGGAATGTCATTGTTAAGTGAGTATAAAGATCAGATCCCGTTTTATCTTAAAAATGCAAGGGCAAGCTCTTTATCTGTGAACCATACAAACAATCCTTAACAACTTTGAGAACGAGTTATCCCTAGAAATTCGATGCAGGTTTGAGGATGCACTTGACCAAATTTTTAGCTCCATCTAAGGTATATCAATATGAACGGTTGCATGAAGAATTTTAGATGACAGGTCGGTGTCGTATATTACAAACAATTCCGCAATTATTTTTTCCTTACTGAGCACGGAAAAGATTAACTTTTCTGAGTACAAAAATTAAACGTCAATAGATATAAATAAGAATACAGCATACCGATTTGTAGAGTGTCATCAAGGAATGCGTATTTAGAGAGCTCCAGGCCTAATATTTCAGGATACAATCTAAGCAGTATACCACCTTATTCACCTCCTTTCTGAACTTAATATAAGACATTATAGATATGATGATTTACATTAATTTGAACCAGATTTAAAGGACACCATCAATTAATCACAACAAAAAATATTATTTATCATACAAAACCTAATTTTTTCTGGTCTCGATTTTGAATCATTTATTTAACAATGTGTATATTATAATGGATTGTGGTTCGTTCATTTATACACACATTTTGAGATGTGTAGAAGTTTCGAAAAAAAAAAAAATACCGGCCTAAACTAACAGTTGTTTCAATCT
>PNEQ01031355.1:15249-56174 GCA_003012365.1 Medauroidea extradentata
CCCCCCCCCCCCCCGGAACATTGAACTGTATGGAATAATACTATCACATAAATAAATATTAATTGTTTGCCACGCGTCGTCAACAAGGACAACTTTTCAAAAGAGATTTTATGTATTAGTTGTAGTAACCACTGTCTTAGAATAACTGGTAATGTTTACACGCATTTTTATGGTTGAAACAATTAATAATTTATTTGATAGTATCCTTGCTAAAAGTTTTGGTCAGTGAGTTCTGTTCTCAAAATACAAGAATGGTTTCTAAACTAGCTTGGGCACTTAATCCTATTTGTAAAGATTATTCAGTTGCACTGAACCTAAGTTTAGAGCGAAATAGTTTCTGGAGATCATGCTAAGGATTACACTTACAAATGTGTTTACTGTTTTAAACGACCTCACTTCAGAAGATTTGTAAGGCACTACCTAGCACGCAATATTTTATGCATTCCACATACTATACTTGACACAATATAAAGATGTTGTGTTCATCAATTATGTGGGTAACACAATTTGTATAAATAAAGCTGTCTTGATCGAATAATTTCTGCAACATATAGAGTAATAAATGAAACGTTTATTGTACTTAAGGGGTGGTGAAATTTAGAATGTTGACTATAAATTTGAAATCTGCAATTACACTAAACATATCATACAAATTTATGTAAAACGTTTTCTTATTTGCTATTCTATCAACTGCCAAGCGAAGTGGTGCAGTTTACAAAAAAATTAAGGTAATATAAAAAGTTTTATTGAAATATTGTCAGTTCAGAATATCTATTTCCATTTTGCGGTTTATTTTTTATGTTCTATTAGTCCTGATCGGAATGAATTAAAACACTCACTTTGTCACGTAGTTCGTTATTCTCCTGTTCCAAGTGATGTACTTTTCGGTCTGAATCCTTCAATTTACTGTTGAGATCCTTTACCTGTGGCACAACAGAAAACATGTCACAAACTTTGTACTGCAACAGTGTCAGTCTGGTGTGAATATACGATAGTTGAAAGTCATATTACTAAACATTTGAAACATTTGAACATTAAATTGTTTTTAAACTTAATTGCAGTGTTAATTATTATATACATACAATATTTTCAGAGTAGTGGTGGCTAGTAGGTAAAAAAAATTGCATTTTCATTTAAAAATTCGAAAAGTGGAATTTATAAGATAAGTTAATAATAAGATTATCCAACAAAATGTTCTGTTATGTAAATTAAGATGCAGCATTGTTAATTGTACGAAAATGCAGCTGCCATAAAAGTAATATGTGTGTTTGTACTTGTGTAAATAAGTAGAAATGTTAGTACTTTATTTAATGAAACGTGTCTGCCTTTCACCATCCTACAGTCTCAACACTCCGAGAATATATATTCTGCAAGTATGTGGTCGCATCCTGTACAAATGTCTACTATTATGTTGTTCTGCTTAGAACGCAGTGTATTAAATAATTACAGTGGCTATCGATGGCTGAGTATCACACTCCGGAAACAGAACAGACTTCTGACTGGGTTTTAGGCGTCTGCTAAACCCTGGAGGATGACATTAAATGAAGCACTGCGATAGAGAAGCGACAGAAGTCTGAGGGCCGATATTATAAACCTCTTTCGAATGACAACCAACTGCTATCCCCATAGAGAAAGCATTGGTGAGCAGTTTGTTGTCATTCGAAAGAGGTCTATAGATACGGCCCTGAGAGCGTGGAAAATGCTAGTGCCCTGAGAAAACATACCAGCCAACGTTGGTGTCCATGACGTTATCCACTGAGAGGTGTGTAGGCAGGGGAGGGCGCTGTCTGCCCCACTGGGAATCGAACCCAGAACGCTTTGGTGAAAGTTTGGAGCCAACCGCTGGCCAGACGGAATGTTGTACTGTCCATAGAAAATGAAGTAGAGAAATTATAAATTTGTGCTACAAGGTGGACGCATATGAACTGTAAACAAATAATTCGAAAGTGTGTGTGGGTGTACTCACACACACTTGGACCGATTGCACAGTCAAATTGAGAAAAAAAATCTAAGGCCTCTCAGAGTGAACTGTAGGAAATTTTCATTTCAGAGACGAAAAGTGAGCGATTTCTAAGTAAAAACTGAGAGTTTCTTAAGGTATCCTCAGACCTTCCTTTAGATTTTCTCAAGCTACAAATCAATCACAGCGGCCATAAATAGCAGTTAGAATGCCACATGGAGGAATACAATATACTTATTTTGAATTAATTGGTAATATTTTAGAGGAGGAACATAACTATGGGGTAAATGAAAGACTGCGCTGTAATCTACAACATAATATCTATTCGTTGTATATTTTTGCATGAAAGCGATGTCATATTTTTAATGTCACTTTTGTTTTCAAACAAAATGGATACGATGCCAATTTACAAACAAAATCTACATATTATTTTATCCTTTTTATTTTAAATATTTTCAGCTTTACAGTACGCAAAACACTAAACATAAATTATCAAATCCTCGTCATGTAAGCTTTGTGCATAATAAATGAAAAATAATATACATTTTAACTACATTTGCAAGTATATGCACGAAGGGAAATTATTTTTCTCGCTAATATTGTGGTAACACTCCACCTCAACTGAGATAAATATCTCAATTTTCTGACAGTGCAATGCAAACGAAAAATTCTCAAATTTTACTCAAGTTTGCCTTTATTTCACCTTTACCTCAAGATTTTCCTCACTTGACTTTGCAATCGACCCTCAAATACTTGAAAGTTGTTCGCTCATTTTCATAAAAGAGCCTTAGTATTTCTCGTGAACGTGATTATTTAGCTAGTATAAATGTCTTCCCATTCTATACACTATGTTTGGGTTCCGTTTTTCAATGCGTACAGCAAAAAAAAAAAGATTCCATTGAACAGTTGCATGCAGACGCATCTGTAGGAATGACGTTATCGAACTTCTAGCAAATCTTGCGCATCAAGTGCATGAGGTCTGGTACAGTTGTAATAGTTCATGCGTGACGTCACACTGATGAGAAACATTTTTTGAGTACGTGCTGATATATAGAAAGCTATTGTTAGTTCGGTTTAGAATGTGTTAACCTGAGTATACGAAAACGTTTACACAATTGTGAAGGCAATAAGTAGAGACACTGGAAAATCGTGAAAATATTTAACATAGCCTTCAATAAACTATAGTACCTCAATTGTGACACGTGTGAACAGTTTTATGACAAATCACACACGTCCTGTGTTAAAACTGTACAGTTCTAATTGGGTCTGTTGAAGAGGGACACGGTGCTTCAAATAAACGATAGCCAATATAGGTGTAAAAACCTTCAGAGTTATACATAGCATGTTGGAGCCTAGCAAACAATCAACTTTTCCCGCGATACACCAGTGTCTCTAGCAATAAGACATGGTTAGTGTACTTTCTTAAGTTGAATAGTAATGTGTGGCATAGTTCTTTGAAGAAGGATGGGATCAGGCAGTTTTGTTTTCGAACCAGAGTAGTTCCGTTACATGAAAACACCATGTAACGGAACGACGTTCGTCAGATATAAACGTATTTTCATCGGTGTGAGCAACGGAATGCAGTCTACCCTGCATTTTAATGCATAAATGTTTTAACAGTAACGTAAATTAATAATAATATAAAAAATTCAAAACATAAACTATTATTTATCATATGAAAGTCTAAGCTAGCGTTTCGTGCTTGTCGAAATAATTTGTCATTTTATAGATTAAGTCACGTCCATGCAAATATAATAGATATTGTTAATCTTAAGATATTCGTTAGGTCACATCATACACGTTTCACGCAAAACACTCCAGTTTGTTTACTTCAAATATTCAGTTGTCAAATTTCATAGTCCTTAGTGTTAATATAGGCCAATGAATATTTTATCTTCTCCAAGGGGCTTACAAACGTGCCCACAATCGTGGTTTTATTGTGAATTATAACAATATGACGCAACGATAACTTGCACATAAATAGTTCATATCGTTAGTTGAATTTCCAAAATTATTATTTTCACTTGGAAAGTTTATCTGATGTAAACAATTCCCATTTTTTACGAATCTTTATGTGCCAACAGGTAGTAACATAAGTGATGTATTTAATTTATAATATTCGAGCGATACAGTAACCAGACTTGAACTATAACAGACTTTTACAATAATGTTGACTATTATTATTTGATAGATGGTTTATATGTCAACCATAAAATAAATAATAGTCATGAAAATAAGTTGGCAAAATAAAATATAAAAATTGCAAATATTTAAGTAATTAATTGTTGGTACTCTTAAATTTTAATATGTCTGACATGCTCATATGTCTTTAATTTTTCCCCAAATGTTTCGTTTTGTTAGTAAAGAAGATATTTAAATATTAGGAAATATTTACCTTAACCATTAAACAAGACATTACATAATGTCAAAAATTACGCTCACCTTGTATTTCTCATTGTAATAAGAATTGTAAATATCGATCATCTGGTCTTTTAAGTCATCCACCTGAAAACCAAACCAGGAATAGTCCTTACAAATATGTATGATAAAAAATCTGAAAATTTCGTAAGAAAAACATTACAGCATACGTAAATGTTCATGTAATGATATACTCCTAAAGTCATAGTGTTAATGAATGTACAATTGTATTTTAAAGACAACTAAAATACAGTGTGACGTGCAGGAAGGCGTTGACAGGACCGTTCTACAATACTCGTAGTTCTGAAGCTGCACAGTAGCCGGAGAAGGAAGAACATGTTCTTGTCTGCAGACATCTCGATACATCGTCCATTATTGTTTTCCAAAAATATGCTGTTAATTTAAACTTGCGTTACAGGGTGAAGCAATGTGCGTCTATTTGTGTGTAGTGAAAGAATTCATGTTCAAGGAAGTGGAAACTGAGTTTTGTGCAAGGTAGCGCTAATATTTAAGGCAGGCTGTTTTCTAATGACTGACCTTAGTGTTGTAACTAAGTGATATGTAAGCAAAGACGTGTGCGTAATGGTAGCAATATGCACAGCTTAGTACCCGTAACCTGTTGCACTGTCAAAACTGTACGTATTTCGCGGGATGTTCCCAGTATTATGACGTGTAATACCATTTACACAACCTTTTACGTTTTATATAAATTTTCCCAGTTCTTAACCTACTTTTCGACGGAAAAAGTAAGCTTATGAGATAACCGTCTTATAATACTTAGGAAGGTATTGAGACGATCACGTCTCTTGTGTTCTAAGTTTTCCTGCCTACCCGACCGCAGTTGAATGGACATACTACGCACTTACCTTAGTTGAAGACGTCGACAAACTTTTCTTGTGTTGCTGCTGCAACACAAAACACGCACTAAGAAATACGCTGTGATACCTCAACTGTGGTTAAGCTGCTAAAGTTGACTCAAATTGAGTATTAGCAATTTGACTGAGGCTCACTCCGACAGCACGACTGGTTGCCACCATGGTTCCCGAACGAGTAAGCAGAAAGAAGCCGGTGTTTTTCCGAGCTTCGTCAGCCGTGACGTCGAATACCCTCGTGATTGGGTCAATGGACGTCACGTGGGCTGTTTTCCGCCGAGAACTTTCCTACTTTATGTTTTTACGGGGTTGGCAGAACTACATTTGAAGATAGCGCCACCGTCGTATAGAGGGCGTTTGGTGCGCCGCTAGTTACGTCATGTTTACCCGGATTGGACGGAGAATTATGAGGGTAGGGGAAGTTTTTGGACTATAAGTAAGCGTTCCCAGGGTCCAGGAAGGAGGAAAAAATAGACTGAATCAGAGTATCTGATTCAGGTTCAGATACGGACTCAGACACGTGGAGATGTGTGGATTCCTGGGACGTCACTATTGTCGTTATTATGGACAGTTAAGTTTGAATTTGACAAATCACTATGTATTGTAGCATTGATCTATGTATGGTAGACGTAATGTTTTCTAGTAACTTAAATTGTACAAATTGGTTTTGGCACATGTATTGTAGAAATAATTTTTATACTGAATTTAGCTGTTTTCTCCATTAGTATTTTGGATAGTAAAAGTTGTAATAATGCTCGTAATAAATGTGTGACTTTGTGACTTCAAGCATACAATAGAATTTTTCCATTGGCAAATCTTAGTGTGACTAAAGCTGCCCTCAACTTTGATGACTTTTCCGTCCTCCACTGTAAAACCATCAGTCCTGCTTCTTTTAGGCTTTTCCTAAGGGTGTCTGTCGTCATCAAAAATGGAAACGGTGGTGACAGACGTTCGCTCGCCATCCTTGGTGGTGTCCTGAGAAAAGGTTTCCTTCGGGGTTTCCTCAGGCACCACTAGGGGGCGTTGCAGTATCTTAGCTTTTATAAAGTTTATTCATTGCATGTTTATATTTTTACAATGACAGTCATTTGAACATTTGTGATCGAATGAGGTATAAGTAAATCTAATTTTTTAGAATATCATCGCACTTGGTACGCTATAGCACATAGTAATTCGACTTGAAGTTAGTGTGTTTTATTTATGCAATTAACGTTGACTCAAAAAGTCAGCTATATGGACATTTTTTGACCTCACCAGAAATATCTTCAGAATATTCCTAAACAAGGTGAAATAACTGCATCGAAACGGATTTTTTTATACGGTATACTGTTGTTTATTGAAATTTGCTACGATTTTGAACATACATAGCAGTAACACCTTAAATGTTGTATAGTATATCATTTAACAACCAATCACACGTCTAGCAGTGAACACGCTATAAACGTACCCACAAGCTGAGTAAGCAACTGTAGCACTGATACTAGACATAACTCTACAGTAGACGTATATATCAGAGCCGACACTAACCACAATAATAATTATAATATTTATATACATAGCAGAATCTACGCGGGTTAGTGGTTGAAGAAAAAAGGGGACAGGAAATGATGCACTTCTGCCCTCTCCAAGTTCAAAATAATTATATGTATCTTTTAATCACAAACGTATGCGCTGTTTGACTCAGTGAAACTGTATCAATACTGCTCATATTCAGTATTGCATTTCATACTAATTTCTAAATACATTTAATAATTGATTTTTTTAAATATTTTTTATTATTTTGTATGCAGTATTACATTTTATGTTTATGTATTAAAAAGTTGTATGCTTTCGGATTCCAAAATATAAATGCAAAAATCTGAGAAAATTTTTGTAAAGAACTATTGTTTACTTAGAATCACTTTTAAAAGTCGTAGGTATTCTTATAACACTTATGCTTTCATTCCATCATTTAATTTCATCACACTTACACTTATTTCACTATATCCCCATCAGTAAGCTATTCTGACAGCCACATTCAGCGCTACCATTGAATATCCCATACTTCTCCTATCTGTGTAATTATCTACAGCGTGTATTCTGATTCAAATTAATGTGCTGCAATTTTCAAACTGTGTGAAACCTACTTGGCTTGTAAAAATCTCTGTATCCTATAGATTTAGAATATTCTTAAATGCTTGACTTGCAAACGTATATACTTTCCGGCTTGTGAACATCAATATAGGCGTTTTGGGATAAAGTGAGCACTTTTGAAACCCAATTTACTTTTTCCCTGTCAAATAATTCAGTTTCCTGCAACTTTTTAATAAACGCAATGCCTTCTATGTAACAGTTAAAGATTGTAGATTGTATCGGACTCAAATTTAACGTCTACGGTCACAAAAAATTATATTTTTTAACCACTATTCTAAACATGATTTTCGTCAAAAGTGCTCACTTTTTTACGAGTTAGCGAACATTTTTAGTGTCTGGCCTAGTTAACTTAAAAACGTATGGGTGCTTGTTTGTGGCGCGATGAAAACTTGACAAACTTTATTGACAGTTATGATGTTTTTTTTTTTTTAAACAAATATCCCAGTGTTGACACCACATGATCTGAATCTCGAACGTATTCTTTGGTCTGCCGTATGTTGAACAATAATCTTGTTTCGCTTATACTAAACCAGCACAACTACCACAATCTGTCGGAACAGCAAGAGTAGAACACAGTGTGGTGGAAGATGAGCTCGAGTACGAGATGATACCGCTGTAGAGACGAGAGAACAAGAAGTAATATTAGGGAAGTTTTAAGAGAAACGAGAGAAATATTCAAATATAGTAAAGGAAATGCTCACACAGCCGTACGTCTAAATCATTTGAACAAAAAAAAGTAAGGCAATTTTTTTAAAAGTACGGAGATAGCTCACCATGCAGACAAGTCTCTTCAACGATCGTTGGTGCTGTACATCCAGTTCAGAAGTATATTCAAGCACCTGTTTCGTGACTTTTATGGACTCTTTCACCTGCCGTGTCGACACCACCATTTTTAGTTGCTCGAAAACTAACTTCAGAATCTGTAAAGAATATGCGAGTACAGCACTACAGCACTGACATAACACAGACAAACTAAAAAATAATACATCTGTCTCAAGGTGGCGCCCCATATAGTGAAAAATTTTCTTAAGAAAGTATAAAGATTGATAAAAAATATCAACTGCAAATTTATGTCCACAGATCGGTATTACGTAATACGTTGTAAATATGTATGTTTTTATCACATTAATAATTGTAGATGTAGACCACAAAATTGGCTCAGTATGTCAAAGTAACTCGTGTGTTTTATTTGATTAGGTAGCGTATTCACCAAAACATCACGTAATCGTACATTTGAGCAGTTGTGTCGTTTTATAAAGTGTGAATGAATATAGCTTTGTGTTAAAAGTGCCACTTATAACTGGTTTTACTGCCTGCGTTAAAAGTTATGGATGATACCAAATGTTGTTATGTTGTTATAAAACTAACTCTCTCTCTCTCTCTCTCTCTATATATATATATATATATATATATATATATATATACACACATATATGTATACGTGTTTCTTAAAGAAGTGGGAAAGATGCTGACATACTATTATTAAAATTATGCAAGTACGCTTAGGTATATCATGAAACTGGAAATTTATCTCGATGTGAATATGGGAAGCAAACAAATAATAAGTACTTTTTTACTAAAAGTAAAAGCTGTGGTGCATTTTATACACTGTAGAGTATAATGAGTATAATAGTAGCTACTCGTCGACAGAAGTGTACGTATTTAATAATTGCAGGACGTCAGACTGCTACTAGTGACAAATGACATGTCACACTGCTGGAGAGTGACTGTAGACGACATGCAACATGTCTCAAGGAACTAGGGTGGTAGAGTTGTAACATGAAGGTATAATGGTCAGTATACTGACTACATACAGTTAATAGTGCCTTGTTGCTCACCTGACTTTTGTCCAGTTTATCATTAGCAGGCGCCCTTGCCATGGTGAAAACTGCCAAAGAAATTAAAACAGCGTAAAATATTCCCATCGTTGCCATATTTCTGAAAATAAAACCACTCGTTATAAGCAACAAAAATACAACTTCGATACATAAGGCAATATCATTGAAACCTTTGCTTGTAATAAAATATTTTACCCCGTTGACATATTCGCAAATCTGAGACAATATTTTAAACTGAACAAAAATTTCGAAACACTTTAATTGTGTTTCAATAGATAAACTATTACTTTTTTTTATATAAATATCGAGTTACAATTTTTTTAATTTTTTCTAAAATCTGTAACAGCATTGGGCGGACTCGTGTTCGATTCCCGGTGTTAGCCAACAAGATTTCGGTTTTCCATGGTTTCCCGAATGTCGCTCAAAGAGAATGATGGAATGATTTCTTAACGAAGGTCATGACAGATTCCTCTCCCAGCTACTGTCTCTATGTAAAGTTGTATGTCGCTGCCTCTAATGACCTCATGGACGGAAAAAGTAAAGATAACTTATCTTACTTTTTGTCTTTAAATTTTCCTTGTCATGAAAATACAGTCTGTCCCATAGGGTGAATATGAATTACAGTGTCCCATAAGTCCGGTCTCATAGGGTAAATATAAATGGGTTAAATACGGAACGTTGTAGTAGTAATGCAGTGTGTTGAAATACGACGGCGGCAGTGTGTTCACCTCCAAGTGCCATTACAATAGAAAATAATTTAATTTTTGGCCATGAATAGCTTAGAACACGCGGAATCCGACTTGTCCTATGAGACTGGCTGGACTTATGGGACACACCCTGCATATGTAAAGGATTATTTACGAAAGCCAAAGATGTAAATATTTATAATATTATAACATTTAAATTCTCTTGATTGTAGATAAATAATTTCACACTAATATTTTACATTTTTTAAAATTATAAATATATCTATGTATATAAAAATGAAAGGTGACTGATTGACTGACTGACTGACTGACTGACATATAAAACTGCAGCCCAAACCACTGGACATAGAATCGTGAAATTTTTTGTGGGGGTTCCCTTCAGGTCGTAGGCGAGCACTAAGAAGGGATTTTTCGAAATTCGACCTCTAAGGGGGTGAAAAGGGATGAAATGTGTTTCCAAAGAAACGTCGATAGAGCTCGAACCCGACGGCCAATCATAGTGATTTTTACTTTAATAGGACACTCGTAAAAATGCATATTAGCAAATTTAAGGATTTTTCGAAGTTCAACTTTTAAGGGGCTGAAAAGACCTTAAATGTGTTTCCAATCAACTATCTATATCAATCGAACCCTTCGCGATAAAGAGTTGATATTCACTTCAAAATATTGCTTACGTAAATACCCAAAAATTAGTTTTAAGTTTTTTTGAAATTCGACCCCCAGGCAGTAAAAAGGGGCAAAATGTGTTTTTAATGAATCGTCTTTATCTTTGAAACACAATTGGCTATCGTCGTGATTTTAACTTTAATTGGTTACTTTTACAAATGTCTATGACAGGACTCAAAATCGTTTCGAAATTATTTATTTAAAGGGGTAAAATACGTGAAATGTGTTTTCGACTATCCTTCCATATCTATCGAATCAATCGAGATATCGAAGTACTCTTTGCTTTAAATTGGTGCTTTTGTAAATATCTCAAGTACCATTAAAAATATATTTTCTGAATTCGGCCCTAAACTGGTTAAAAAAGGGGTAATATGAGTTTTCGACTCACATTCGATATGTATCGATCCCATAGTTTTTTATATAGAGACGTGATTTTTGTTTAGGATTGATGCTTACTCAAATACCTAAAAAGTAATTTCCGGAATTTTCGAAATTCGCCACCTAAGGACGTGAAAAGGGGTGAAAAGTGGTGAAAAGCGTTTTCAATTAATCGTCGATATATCTTGAACGCAGGGGGCTAATGTTGTGTTTTTTACATCTACGAGATACCAATAAAATATTCTAAAACGTGAATTAAGGGTTTTTCAAAAATTTACTCTCTTAAGTTGTGAAAAGACCTTGAACGTGTTTTAGACAAATCCTCGATATCAATCGAACCCGTCGAGATATACAATTAATTTTTGCTTCAGGATGATGATTACAGATATTATCGCAAAAGAGTTTTCAGATTTTTCGAAATTCGATTTCTCAATACTGTGCAGGGGTGATATGTGTTTTTTTTATTGAATGATCGATTTTGATTCGACTGAACGGGCTAGCGATGTGATTTACACTTCAGTTGGATACTTATAAAAATGTCTAAGATGTAAATTAAAAATATTTTGAAATTCGACAAAAGGGTGAAAAAGCACAAAATTTGTTTTCAATCAACCCACGATATCTATCTAACCAGTAGCGATATTGAGATGTTGTTGCATCAGAGTGATGCTTACGTAAATATTTTAAAAAAATATGTATGTAATTTTTTTCTTTATAAGAAACGTTATTATTAAGAATAAAACTAAGTTGGTCAATAATTAAGGCAGACGATCCGAAAAGCAGGAACGAACAGCGAGAAACAACCTATACAGGAGTTTCACTACAGTAACCTATCGAGACACGGTGTTGTACAACCTCTATGAGCCCAGGACACAGATATTTTATTTTTTCAATACATTTTATTTTCATGAATCATTTCGACGTTACATGACGCAGTTGTTTGTTACTCAGGTCTAAATTCCGGGAGGTTCTGGGCTCGAATTCCGTTAAAAGCTGCGTGCAAACGTTCAATTCTGACACACAAAAACTACAAGGCAGATCGAATTAGTGCAATTTACATGTAGTCTTTAAAAGGGGTAAAATTGCAGTTCGCTTTCCACTTAGGTTCCTCTATACAATATCAGCTGACATATCGTCGGTATACTACCAAAACTGATTAAGTCATAAATGCTATTTCGTTTAAAAACAGTATTAAATTGTAGATATTATACAAAAATGTGGTATGTTACTATACTGTGACACAACAGTACGAAACGACGAATAGACTTTAAACTTGGGCAATTGTTCGTGAACAACATATACATATTCCTAGCATTTTTATAATTTTATATCATTTTGACTTTGTCACTTTTGGCAGTAACCGACGATATATCATCTCACTAATCTCAGGTTTGGGGCACCAAATACGTTTCCGCGAAACCTTTACCCTCTGAAACTTTGTAATGTCAATAAAGTTAAAATAAATATTTTGAAAATATATAATTGAGAGCACCTTCACCAATGGTTGTGCATAGGGTAAACAGATGTTTCTCATTCGATTAACCTCTTACCTTAGGTGTCTGTAACTACCATAGAACGTCAAATTGGCAGGGCTATAAATAAGGCCCAGGCGAAGTCGCTGTTAGTGGCAGGGACAAACTTAAGACTGCTTTTCGCATGGACAGCTATAGCTACTTATCCTTCTGCAGAATTAGTTCAACTAGCTGCTTGGACTTTCTAACACTTGATGACTGAAATACCAATCTTGTGTACAAAGAGGTTTTTCAATTAAAGTAAATATTATCAGTTACGAATAATACTCGCGAGCAAAGCCGCGGGGGACTGCTAGTACTATATAACTTTTATGGTAAAATATAACAATTTTCACGTTTCGTGACGAAATTGATCTTCTGGTTGTCTACGGCATCAGATAAGCACTATAGTAAAAATTTTAAGTGAACATTAAATATTATGGCTTTATATTGAAAAATAATGTAACAAAACATTCCTTTAGGTAATTGGTCTATTGTGGCATTACATTACCTTGTATTTTACATAAATGGTCAAGTAAATGTGTGATGTATAAACTAAAAATTTTGTTTGTTACTCTCTCCTAAATGTAATAATTTTGATTAAGGAATTGCTTTTATTAATTTTTTGGTAATACTTTTACTAACAAACCGATTTTGTGAGAATCAGTTGACCAACACCACTTTATTTATAACATTTGCAGAGTATGAAATATATTTCGTTATCTCTGAAATAATTAAAGAATGTTGATATTTTCTGTAAGAATTTTTGCACGAAGTTGAGCAGACACTAAATTCCACCACACTAGGCTACAATAATGGTAGAGTTTTCATACAATAAACTATTGTTTATTAGTGTAAAGTAAATATCTTCCAATTTTTAATACTGAAATCTCTTTAAATCGCATTTTGTATACTCGTATTAGACAGATTGCTTGTTGATATTATGACTGGACTAACGCGATAAACTAATACGATCGCGTGTTACACTTTAAAAAGTGTTTCGTAACTAGACACTCTGCAAATCTTAATTCGTGAATTTAATACAGTTTTTAAATATACAGAGGGGTTTCTGTCGCTCAAGAAACATCAATAATTTTTTTTCGGTAAATGTGTATTAAATTTTATTTTATTTGTAGCTGTTAAAGTTTTAAAAATTATCTCATACAATAATGTTTGAAAATAATTCTAAAACATAATACTTTCTTCGCATAATTCATTTCATAATATTTTCAAGCATTCTGGTAATAAAAGTCGAAATGTAAAAATTGTTGCGTATAGTTTTAACAGAATTTTGACATTTTTGGAAGAATTTTTTTACTGGAAAATTACACGAAACAGTTCAGACTCGAAACACTGACATAGTGGGCATACTGTGCCTTACTGACCTCAATGTCCCCGTACTTCTAGGACTGTACTAGAAGTTGTCTCTTCTGATAAAGTTTGCTATAGGTGTGGTTTATAGACGTTACAGCACCACCGTTGCCAGGAAACAAGCGCAGTGTGCAGGAAGACTGTGTATATATAACCAATCTAGGACACTGGTTGCAAGTTATCAACGTGCTGACCTGGTGTACGGTCACCAGAAGTTATCAGTTTGAACTTTGTGCTTCTCACTACGTCACACGTCATTTCACAGATAGGCTTGAAGTTGTTATCAAGCCTAATTCTTTCCGATAAGCTATGCGGAATTTTTACCCATTTTTTTCTGACTCTCTTTCCTTGACACACTCTAACAAAGCCACTGCGCTAATTTTATTCACACATTTCTTCAACATGAATATTTCTTTGTGAGAACATAACATTTTTGATTCTGTATGAAATGCTACATCAAAAAAATCCATATCATGTATTACCACTACAATAAGACCAGAAATATTTGTCTCCAACTTGATCCAAAAGAAGAACTTGGAACAATAACAACATTGACACAATAAGCCTAAGTAACCATAAAGCCACATGTTACATTAAATACAACATTTGATTATTTTGAACAATTTTACCAGAATAACTAACTGAAGTACTTGACACGAAACACTTTTTGATCACTCACTTTACACACGAAACAAAATACCCACTTCACCCTCCTGCCCCCCCCCCCCCCCTCCAGAGACACTCATTTTACCTGCTTGACAAAAAACTTAACTGACCAAAAATGATAATTGGGAACAAAAGACTCATATGAACTAAAATATATCCCCTCATGTCTCGATATACCCTGCTGACAAACTTGACACAAAGGCCTCACTTTACCCAACACATGTACACCTATAAAACCCATACGTCTAACTATCAAAATTGATAATTTCAAACAAAAAATTCTAAAATACTGCTTGACCGAAAATATCAAGTAAACCCTCTTCTCCTAATTGACTCATTGTATACAAATCACACATTTGATATAAAATTAAACATGAAGTTACCAACTTAACACTTTCCTCAAGTGGGTGCAAATTTAACCTGAATGATAAAATCGTTTAGTACGTCTACATCTAGGAATTATAAATAATAATATTAATTTAGACATATGGTAAACAAAATATACACAAGATAAGCCAGCTTACTAAGTAATGTACACGTTCCAAGTTTGATAAAAATTGGGAAACAATTTTTAGAATTTCTTTCTAACATAAAGATAAAAACGGCCACCGGTTTTAAATTTTAACCAAACGATAAACGAAATACACAGAAGTACAGTCAACTGAATAAATAGAATATGCGTGCCATGATAAATGAACTTCGGAAAAATATTTCCACGAATATGTCTTATTATGCTAAAATATATAAATGCCCGCCATTATAAAATACAAACAAATGATTTTAAAAAAATACACAAAAATGTCAAGTCACCATACTATGTAGTATATGCGTACTAAGTATAATAAAATTAGAAAAAAAAATATCATGCAAAATTATTCTAAATCTAAAATAAAAACCCTAACATTTTGAAAAAAAATATGAAGTGAACAAAAAACGCAATCAAAAGTCAAGTCAGTTTCCCAAGCTGTATGTGCAACCAAAATTATTCGAAATCAAAAATTTCCTCAGGTATGTCAAACTAAAAAATAAAGCTGCATTTATGGAAATACAAACATAGGAAGAATAAAATATACAAAAGTCAAGTCAGGTTACTAATCTGCATGTGTTTACTAAATTTGATAAAATTCATACAACTATATCTTGAGATACTACGTTAAAAATATAAAAATGGCCGTTAAATTCAAAATATGAACACGGTATGAACGAAATAAACAAAAGTAAAGTTAGATTTGTATGTAGAATATGTGTACCTAGTTTGTTGAAATTTTGAAAATCGTTTCCGAAGATATGTAGTTTTATGCTAAAAATATGAAAATGGCCGCCAATTTGAAAATATCAACACAGGATGAACGAAATATACAAGAGTAAAGTCACTTATGTATGTAGTGCATGTGTACAATGTTTGACGAAATTTGAATAATATTTCCTAAATATTTTAAACTATGCTAAAATTATTAAGACGGCCGCCATTACGAAAATATATATACAGGATGAACGAAATGCACAAAAGTAAAGTCAATTTCGTATGTAGTATATATGAACTAAGTTTGGTGAAATTCTGAATAATATTTACTACGATATGTAAAGTTATGCTTAAAATATAACAATGGCCTCCATTTAAAAAATATAAACAGGGGACAAAATAAATACACAAAAGTAAAGTCAGCTGTGTATGTGGTGAGTTTTATGTGTATATATATGTGTGTGTGTAGGTGTGTTGGTGTGTGTGTGTGTGCCAACCATGGTGAAATTATGAAAATTTTTTCCTAAGATATGTAATACTATGCTAAAAATATAAAAAAGTGCCGTCATTTTGAAAATTGAGCACAGAATGAACGAAATACACAAAAATTTCTTCCAAATTTAAATAATTTTTATGCATCATTATGTAATTTGTTCAGTGAATGAGTGAATAAATTTGGGTCAGAACATATAGCAAGGTTTTCAGAACTGGTGGGGGATAACATGAGATTAGTATGGTTCGGCGTCGGAATGTATAGGGTCGGGAAAAAAACCAGCTTAACAACGACATCGCCCGATGTGATTCACGCGAGTAAAAATTTGGGCCGACACCGTCAGGAATCGAAAGTATATTGTATTAGGTCAGTCATTTAGTAAGATAGCACATTAAAAATGTTCGTTCAGTTATATTTTGAGAAGTAAATAATATTTTGTGTTTTGACCTTTCATTGGCCGAACTTTGTAATAGGATACATTGTTGTCGGTCAACCATTATAGAAGAAAGAACAGTATGAAAATATAAAAACTTTCGTGTCATATTTTCCAGTTCTACGAGAGCAACAACAACTGAACTTTAAATTTGATAGTAAATTAAAAAGCTTTCTATTTTAGCAGTTTATTGTTGTAAGTTGACCGTTTTGAATGGTAGCACCACATTATTAATATAGTATGTGTTACTTTGAGACCTGTTATACCTATCTTAACTAAATTTTCGAAGAGAGCACTGCATAAGTAAATTAACATGTTGTGTCACATTTCTGGTTATAATTGACTAATTTGAACTAGATTTTATAGGCTTGTTAGTCTGTTGGAAACATATACTACTTTATCGTAGCAGTGTTTATTAACTTGGTTCCATAATTTCCGCGATTTTAGAAGATAACATACAAATGTATTAACCTGTTGTATCTCGTGAACCCGTCAGTCATTTCAAATGAAACTAAATATTGTGTTTATATATCAAAAATATAGTTACTTTTCATTTTAATGACACTTTTAATGACGCCTTATAACAAACATGAAAAATTTGTTCCAATACTGAAGCAAGGAAGCCCATTAGATAAGCAGATGTCTTGCTTGTCTATAGTTTTTTTCTTTTCTGCTACATATGCGGGACTATTGGTACATTATCTCCGGAAAGGGGATAAAGGATTTGCTCCAAAATTATGTAAGGAATAATTCTTCTGTCTGCTCGTAACTTCCTCGTGAAACAATCTTAATGTTTTTTAATTGAAAGAGACGAAGGGTGCAGTAAGTGTTTGTATACTATAATACCAGGCACTGCGACAATCAAACTGTTTATTTAGTTATTTGGCTTAATTTTGGGCCGTTAGTTAAGGCTAGACTGCCTATTGTTCCACTAAACCACACTCTGACAACTACATAAAAAAAATCATTGTAAATAAAAGTTATAAACATTAAGTTTGCTTAGCTGAAGACTAATAATTAAAGAGGAAAACATTAAACAAATAAAAAAAAATAACTACCGTACATAAACACATTCATACATATACACACTCAAACACAATCACAAAATGTTATAAGCTCTAAAGACCTCGATGTTATGCGCTGACCAAAATCTCTCTCACTCTCTCATACAAAATGTTATTTGCAAGTAAATCACTGATGAGATAGACGGACAAAATGGTTATAAATAGAACTTTTAAAGGATGCGAGGATCTCTACTTTTGTATGCCGCTGTTCTAAACTGTTCCAGAGGCGGCGGCAGGTTGACAGAGAAAGAACTAGCAAAGAAATTGGTTCTGTGTGTAGGAATGTCGAGTTCATCTGTTACGCGGGAACGAATTTTGTGATTGTGGTAAGATAATAGTAGGTGAAAACGGGAGGCAAGGTTAGTAGTTTCTCTGTTCGCTGAGTTTTAAATAACAAGATTAAGGTGTGTGGTCCGGCGTTCACTCTATATTATATTATGAATAAAGGGCACACATAAGTTTTGTAGTCTTTAAAGTTTAATTATGTACATATGTTGAAATTTACGTTTTATGGTAACACAAAGATGCATAAATATAAATTATATACAGTACCTACGTATGTACTGCCCCACAACTGTACTTATTTATTGGAGTTGTTTGAAACTGAGTATAGGTACAAGATCTGAGCTGAAAGAGGGTACTCCAGCTCCTGCCTGGTCCAGTGTGAGTACGTATGTGTGGTCTACAAGAGACAGACAGTGTAGTGTAAGGGGCGGCGGCAGTGGACTAACAGTAGCGCAGTCTTGGTGCCGACCCCCGCTGAGCCATTTGCTAGACAGTCCTTCCAGGTAGCAGATTAGCCCGAGTAACGGGGTGTCCGCGCTTACCGGCTTCTGTCTTTTGTTCCCACCGACCTCGAAGAGAACTGACAAGTCTCTGTCTTCAGACCTCACAACGATCTTACATTCCCCTGTCCCAGACTGGCTTCCTCCACGAGCAGGGTTGCCACAGCTACTGTTTACAGCTGCCAGTGTTTCCAGATATCTCGGTTTTATTCCCTACTATAAGTAGGTAAATAAGTTTCACTTAATAATTTAAATTTTACACTTTTCGTAAGTAGTTATTTACACAAGGTTTTTTCCTAAGTAGTCCTATCCTACTCGAGAAAACTCGCTGGCCACTGTGAAAGTCTACCAAGTAACTCACATGCTAGTACTCGAGATCGACCCTGCCGGGAATCGAACGTAGGTCGCTGTGTTTGGAGGTAAGTGGCGTGGATAATACATAGCCGCAAACTACATTTCCTTCTTAATGCCATACAAAAATTTTTAATAAGAAAAACTCTGCTATGGTATTAAACAATTCATATACTCAGCAGACTGAATAAATATTGTAGGGGTGTGCAATGAATGTACTACCATTGAGTAATGATAATCTTTACTCAATGGTACTACTCAAAACTTGGATTTGAATACCACTGATATAAAAAAACTAGGAAACCAACTGTAAAGGAAGCAAGGATAGCTGGAGACAACGCAATATTAATTACGTATTAGATGTCAGATCTCCTACTCAGAAATGTCAGAATATTCATTTGTTTTCGGAAAGGAAGGAGGCTTCATAAGTTGCAGGGAATTTAACGTTGCAATCATATAAAATTGACTTTCTCCTATAGAAAACGTTTACTGTACGTATCCGCGTATTTTTAAGTTGCATGGGCGCTTGTATACGAACGTTTTATACAGTCGACACGTCTTCATTTTTAAACCTATGTATTCCGTAAACGACTATTACAACAAACAACTTCTCATATACAACGTTTCTGTAAATTGTTCACGCTACATCGAGCACTTTTGATTACCGCCTCTTTAAGAATAATGATAACGAAATAATATATTTTATTGTGATCTAAGACGTCAAATGTAGAGTACTGTGTAATATATACACTGTACATATTTATTACATTACTCTGTAGTAATATTTGGCGGAAAGGTACCAACTAGCTGAGAGAAAAAAGTGCATACTTTACCATTTATAGCTTATTCACAAAATAACTTTTCGCTACTATTACTACTACACTTTATTTCTAAATATGGACAAAAACGAAGGACAATAAGAATCGACGAAATATAGTCATTAGTCTGACATATAACCTACTCTAAAATATAAATAAATAATCTTGAAAAGTATCAGGTAATATTGACTAATTTGAATGTGAAATATTTTTCCACGCACATAAATTTTACTTACCGCACCGTACAGTAAGCGTCACATGTACGAGAGTTTTACTAAAACTTAAGGCAAACGATCTTACGACATGCGCGGAAATTTTTATATTATTATAATTTCATAGGAAGATTTGAAAAGAAACGAGACACCATGATGTACAGCACAAGAGTAACATAAGTTTCAGAAGTATCAACCTTATTAAACATTCAGTGGGATATTTGTTAGCAAACTTAGCTATTTGTACAAAGTTTAGTAATTCAACAACAACTACCGCCCTAAAAATACGTTCCAAACATAATTTATGTATAATATGTATAGTTAAGGAAGCCATTCGCGCTTCAAATCCGTTGTAGTATGCGGGCCTACAGTTTTTACGAAACTGTTCCACATGTGACCATTGTGCCATAAGTACGAAAAGAAAGCACGCTTTTGACAAGTACAGAATGTCATTGGTAAGATACCATTCTCATTAAAAACACTGGTTTGAAGACTTTTGACAGAACTGTAAACGGACTTTTTAAACTGCTGTATTTCAAAATGTGCTAACTGGATGTATATGAAAGTCAGATAATAACGTCCACTGAACTTTGCTGCGGATTTCCCCCCAGTAAAAGTATACCTGTAATCACCGTTTCAAATCCCGTAGTAAAAATGGTTCTGTGGGAATCTTGCATGCTAATTCAGCGCTTGGCTCGTGGGGAAGCGGCATTTTATGTGCGTTTCAAGGTCGCCTTTATAGCCCGTTGTTCATGAATAGAGGTATGTCAATTTCGCAAATACATTCCAGGTCAGGTTGAACGCCAAAAATATATGCTTCATAATCACGTTTGTGATTAGCTGGCGGCTGTCACGAAACGCATTTGACTACTGCAAGCCAGTAGTAAACAAGGAAATGATTCATAGAGCTATCGCTTGTAATGTTGTACGCCAATGAATAATCGACTGTATCCAGAGCGTGTGCAGGACTGAGCAATCTAGGCTACTGCCAGGTGAATCCGCGAAATTGACGTACCTCTATTCATGAACCTCTAACGTGTAAAACCGCTCAAGGTAAGCGTCTCTTCCTGTGCTTCAAACGCGTAGCAGCGAGATACGGCTTTTTTTTTACGAAACTAATTAACGCACATTATATTTGTATATCTACGAAAATAACACACTTCAAACTATGTTGCCATAGATTTAAAAATTCGGCACTTTTATTACAAACATAGTTTTCGGACATATCAAAATAGCCGAAAATGGATTTTCCAGACTGCCGTATCTGAAAATATAACAACCGGATTCGAAAAAACATAACTATAGAAATAAGCCTTATATTTTGAACTACTCTGGCCACAAATAAAATAATGTGATCACCGCTTAAAGTCACACAAGAAAAGGATAAGAGTAAAGTACAGCACTTCAGCTGAGTGGCTTGTACGTAGAGACAATAATGTATTACATACGTCGGCCAACGACAACCTTACCGCTCCTGCCTCACACACATACACACAGTAATTCCGCGTAGACAATGAAGTGACAAGGATCAGCTTACAACTCTGGACGGTAACAGCATCGCTTATATTCGCTGCGCGCCAAACTGACGTGCAGTGTTTTCCTACTACTCTTTTTCCTATGGTACTTAAGAGGGCGTGGTAAATAATTCAACGCCAAAAGCATTTATCTATAACTGTAGGTTTCTTGAAGACAATTTGCGAAAATTAAACAAAAGCAATCCTAGACAATAGTTTTAACCAACGTTTTAAAACAAATTGTTTCCAGTGTTACAAACTTCTGAGGCACAATCTCAGACGCAGGAACCTCGTGCTTTTATCTGCGGCGCAAGAGATCACGCGTAACGAAATAGTAATTTTGGATTAATATTTACTCATAAAGTTGGCAAATACCATTACTTAAGATTGTCATTGAGTATTTTATCCATATTGGCTTCGGAAAAAGCGTAGAAATCATTTTTTATGTTTTCAGCGTTTATTTATCTACCGCGCACTACCCTACAATTTTATTTGTGGTAACTTCGTAATAAATTCTAACGCGTGATTACAACGTTGTGTTTTACGAAGTCGGGTGGTATTTTCCCACTTACAGCTGTCTAAAAATTCCGTTTTTAGGCATCTTGAGGGGCTCCAAGAACATGGTTCTAATAAGCATGTTTCATTTTTAAAATGATAGAAACCTAGTTTTAACAGTG
Organism: Medauroidea extradentata; assembly: GCA_003012365.1. Lineage (NCBI taxonomy): Eukaryota > Metazoa > Arthropoda > Insecta > Phasmatodea > Phasmatidae > Medauroidea > Medauroidea extradentata. The sequence continues at coordinate 37,360 of PNEQ01031355.1, forward strand.
TTATTTCGTAGATAAACACAATGTGAATAACTTTAGCTGTTTCGCGTGGAAAATAATAGGCGCAGCACGTTACAACACCGTTCATGTGCCAAGAGCATATATGTGTGTGTATATATAATTTCAATTAGACGTGGTTGTTGTTAGTTACAGAAATACATATGTGCCTCCACGGAGCGACGCCACACGAACAAACCTAGCTACTGGATAACGGGTCTCCGTTTCACGTAACATTATAACATTTTGTCAGTTTTGAGTGCACGGGCTGGGTGCATTATGTAAGGTCAAGCACAATGATAACTAGACTGCGCTGCACATATAGTGCAATTTACATTTCGTGCTGATATTAGTACTAAGTTGCCATAATATCAAGTACCTGCAACACCTACATAAGTGCTGTCAGAACTACACACACTTGTCGACGCTATATGAAACGACGAGCTGAAAGTGGGTGCTCCTTGTAGCAGCAACCAGTGAACAAACTGTCGTGACCTCAGAAAACACAGAACAGTAGAGTTTAGCTTTTTCGGTAATTTCCCAGTCCCTAGTGAGTTGCAAATAACTTCCCGCATAATTAAGGTTATTAATTAACTTTAAGGAATGTAATCATATAATTTTTTTAACTTACAGAAATATAGGTTATTGAAATTAATATTTTAGTTGCAATATTACGTCTCATTCAAAATACTATGTCTGAATGTGGCTTTATTGTTACTATGCAATGCAATAGTAGTATTATATTTATGTTGTGTGTCAATAGGTCTAAACATGTAACACACTTATCTACTTTATTTATTTATTTTTTTTTTTTTAGTGAAAACATGTGTGAAATAGTTTGAGTTTTAGTAAAGTATTTATATCAAAATTGATTAAGGCCCCAAAATTTGTCTCAAGTAGTTTAGTTTACTGCATTAATTTTTTGGTGTGATATGAAATCGTTTTCGATAGTAAGATTGACCATAGAGGTCAATTTTTCTATACTTCTTTCATACGAGATGTACTTGATATCCGATAAAATTTAAATGACGGGCAAATTCTTGAAATAAATATCCTTGACGTCGGGAGGCACGAAAAACTTTATGTATGAAACTATGTGATCAGACCATATTTTAATTTATTTAATATAAAATTTATAGACAATATATCCAAGCAGTTTAAGTCTTGCCACATATTGAAGAATCAGAGTCGAAAGATAACATTACTTCACGACATTTCGGTGACTTAAAAAAAAACATTTTAAAATACATGGATTTTTAAATTTAGTGGTGAGAAAATAACTTTCTAAACATTTCTAGAAAGAATATGTGTTATAGACAATTTTCTGTCATTATATGAAACTATAGATGTTTTTATCAAGCTTCTGTTCATGACAAGCCACGAAATAATACAATACCCTTAAAACCTGGAAGTAAATAAATAAATATATATATATATATATATACACACATATAGTTGTGAGCCAACATAAATTTAAGACGGAATATTATGTTATGCTGGCCAGTCTCATCATGCTGCAGGCTCGTGTGCCTGGAGTAAGTTTAATTGTACTGTCCGTATAAACCTTATTTGTTGATGTAAAACACGTAGACTATAAAATTTAATTTGACTTGAGAGCAATTCAAATTTATTGAGTTTAAATTACAAAATATGTAGAAGTACAATTTATTAGTACGCTGCCAACCAACCATACAAGGAGCTAGAACATCATTGATAACGTTGAATTATAAATTCAATAACACACAATATTTAACTAACCCCCGACGCCAAAAGAGGGGTGTTATAAGTTTAACGTGTGTATTTGTGTATCTGTGTGTCAGTTGTATCGTACCTCCTAAACGAAAGAACCAATTTTGATTTTTTTTTTTGAGAGAGTGACATGATCGAGATTGTTCTTAAGGGCGTGGTATACCGCAATTTTCATCACCATTTTTTTTTATTTGTACCAGATATTTTTTTCTTATTTTACACCTAAAATGTGACTAAATTTGACTCGTATGAAATTTTTTATCTCTCATAGTTTTCGCGTAATGGCTTGTTAAAGTCAATCTGAAACTTAAAATAAAAATTTTTTAAATTCAATAATTTTTTTAAATACAAATAATTTTTATTATTTGTTTTTTTGAGCATGACATTGTATCCTGCAATGTCTTTATCCACTTTGATTTTTTTGAGTTTGGTATATCAGTTGGTTTTAGTGTAGTCGTTAAAACGGAAACATGCAAAATATGACTTGAACAAGCCATTGCGCGAAAACTATGAGTGATAAAAAAAACATCGTAAGAGCCAAATTTAGCCACATTTTGTGTCTAAAATAAGAAAAATAATATCTGGTACAAATAAAAGATTAAAAAAATGGTGTTGAAAATTGCTGTATACCGCGCCCTTAACTATGATTCAAGAAAATCAGTTCATCCGTTTGAGAATCACCAGCTTTTTTTATAGTTGTTGAAGGGTTGTGGGTAATATATGGACGGATTTTTTTTAATTTGTAATTTAATATGTGCTTGTATTTGCAAATGTTAGTATCAGAAAAGCTCGGTTAATTGTGAACCACTAACAGTGCGCATTTGTCTGCGACAGAGCGGCACATTGATGCTGGGACGTGTGTGAGTGAATGAGTGAGAGATTTTGGTCAGCGTTAACGTCGAGGTCTTCAGCGCTGGTATTGGGACGTGTGGTGGGGCTCATAGACAGGAGCAGTCTCGACTCCAGGCATGTAGTAGTAACTTGAGAGGCTCGAAGAGGTAATTGTAACCACGAGCCAGGAGATCACACACATAGGAGACTGCCTCTGTGCTGGAGATAAGTGTCTGCCTAGGAATGTACCAGCAACCACGGCACGTGGCTCTGCTTGATACAATCGCGGCCTCTTCTTTCGAACATCTTTCTGTAGAGACGTTGGCACCAACTTGGCCCAATGACAGGAACTGGGTGAGGAATCGGCCCAGGCTTTTGTTTTGGTAATGCCTTTTGTTTCTACTGCTTTCGCGATAATTACTGTTTTAAGCATAAGAACTGGAGCAGATATCACATAACTGTTTCTCAGTCTTATTTGAAATTATTTTGGCTGTCATATATATGTTTTTGCAAGACAAGAAATTATACGGTTTCGTCTGATAAATTAATTAGCAAAAATTAACTTAATTCCATTATTTAGTAATATCACAGTATTAACTGTCTTTGAAAAATTAGCCAACATTGTGAAAACCATTTTAAGAGCGCATGGTATGTAATTCAGCGCTAAAAACATCAGTTCAGAATTGTATGTTTCTCGATGCCAATTTGCGAAATTCAAAGAACAGCAATCCTAGACAATAGTTTTTGCCAACATTCTGAGCGAAAAATTTTTTCGCGATTAACGTATATCTGAAGAACAATCGCTGACTCCGAAATCTCGTACATTTAAATGCGGTGCGAGAGATCACGCTTAACAAATGCAACATGTTTACTCATGAAGTTGGAAAATATAATTATCTAGGATTGCTATATTGCAGTTTTCTATATTGACTTTCAAAAAGTGTAGATCTCAATTGAAGAATCCTGCGCTTATTTATCTACCACGCCCTCTTTAACAAAACTTCCAAACACATTTTTGATATTGCTACCTTAAGGACTACGCTATCGATGAGATGTAATACACTACCTTACACTATGAATTGGAATAAGCGAACATTCACTGATTACAAGTGATTTTTCACGAATTCCCAACGGATTACTCTCAGCATGTAAAACACTGGTAATCAGTAAATATTAAATGATATACTTTTTAATATATGCTCGGGAAATGAAGTGGATTCTCACTCATTTAATAGTATATTCACTGTGACTTAAAGTGTGCCTAGTGTCCACTTCATGTAAGTATTCCATTTTGACAGTTATTGCTGCTAATATTTTCAACGCACGTCAGATAAAGATATCATTTAAAAACAACCGAACGTTTTGGCTTTTTCGTGTGGGGGATGTCTTTCTACCAGCCATATTTTTCCTATTTTACAATGTGTATATTTATATAAGCACAAGTATAACTTAGGAAGTGAGTTTGTTACCAACATAAATTCTCGCTGAGAAAGTTTATTGAAATTCGCAATCGTACAATCCAATTTCTGCCTGCGTTACTCATTCCTTTACCGTAACCTACTAAGCCGGAAGAGAATTTACAACACTACGTCGTTATAAACAGTTCAGAAGAAATTGATCACAATAGCAACAATTGTCACAAAGTTAGTAAAACTGTGTTCCAACGAGTGCCTTCTATTTTTACTTAAATTTTTTTTCCAGTTAAGTGTTGCAGATTTGTAATTGTATAGGAAAGAAATGTATAAATAATGAATAACCTTTTTGTCAGTCATTATTACTGAACAACTGAATTGTAACCAAATTTTCTGTCTTGACGGTTCCGGAAATAATCTTTGTATATCAATTTTAGTAGGGCGTGTGATTAGGTCCGTATTTTGGAAAGATAGCAGTAAATGTTTACGTATATATTTTTGTTACGTAGAACTACTGACCCCACCCCCTCATATTATTATTATTTTTTATTAATATGGTACGTTTTACGTGTTCTCGAACAGCACAAGGCCTTCGTGAAGTTACACGGGGAAAGAGAGGCAGGTGTCGACCAGGGCCAATTCAAGGAATTATCCCATAGCATTCGCTTGGAGTAATTTCGGAAAACCTTGTAAAACTGAAATCAGAATGACCGGAGCCAGGGATCTAACCCTATTCCACCTGAATGCTAGACAGGTGATTTACCATTGCTCAAACATGCTCGATTAAAACTATACTTGAAGTTGAGGGTAAACTCTGAGGGAGCGTGCTGTTCACAGATGTTTACTAAAATGAAACATAAGTTGGAAAACATTTTGCTTTTGATTTACATTTTGTGCAATACCTATCGTGTTACATGTTCGAATAGAAGGTTCCACATTTATTAACGTTACCGGAGGGAAAACTGCTGTGTCGGTTCATATTCGGCAACGTCGTAAGTCCTGGAAGCATCTGTGTAGTTCAGGTGGGACGGCGGGGGCGTTGTAACGAAATAACGAAAGACGGAAAGGCCAGGCGATTTCGGTCTTTTCCTAAACCCCTGGTTGCATCCTAGCCAAGCCCGAAGTCGCTGATTGAGACGGGAAAAAATCGCAATAAACCAGCCTCCAAGAATAGCCTGATGAGGTGGAGCGGTCTTGTACTTTCATCTAGTTGAGATTTTAACTTTTATCTCGTATTACGTAATTCGGTTGTTCGGAATGATACGTCATTGACCTGTGAACCGGTGATCATTTAATGACATACAGAGATGTGCAAGCATTTTCCTCATCATGCAACCAGTTGCGTTCGGGAAACCCGGGGAGTAGTTTTATTATTTTATGTTTGTGTGGTACAGTAGTTTTGATGTGCAAATAGCATCGCCAACATAATTAAATAATTACTCAATTAATTTATAAGAATTATTTGTTTGAAATATTTGGTAGCAAAACTTAGCGTAAGGGAATCTCACATGGCCGTGTAGTATCTCAACTGGGAAGAACTCGAGCATAGTTACTTAGCAATAACAAAAACGTTCGTGGCATCAATGCATGACCTACTACTTATTATTATTATTGGAACATTCATCGCAGTAAACATATGTGGGGCTCACAGCCATAATGAACAAAGTCCATCTAGAACCAAATGAAGAAATCAAACTCTAAAACATTCAGTGCAATTTTAACTTAAATCTGCTGTTGTTCACAATGATGACATTTTTGGGGACAGAAAATTAACTATGGACATGATATACTTTGGCAATGAAAAGACAATGGCTTGCAAAAACCCATGCATGAACTATCTCAATATCAGAAAGTCATGAGCTTGGTTCATTATGGTTCTGAGCCTTTCACATATCACTTCAATACAATATGACTGGCCAAAGTGCAGGCCTAGTGGCCTAAAGCAAGTCTCTCTCTAACGCTCATCCTTTATAGTCTGACTGCGCTACCAGATATCAAGATGATTCTCGAGCTTTACAACTCACTTTATCCTGGCCTCCACAAGGAAAGGGGCATGGGCTCATGTGGTTAACATTTCCTAATTAAGTTCAAGCACACTGATTCTTGATCCACTGGCGTACACAATCACGTGATCCTTGGCCATATGTCATACTGACGTCGGAACTTTTACAGAAATATAAAATGAATTAGCTACCACTCTGATCAACCTTTATATGATGTAGAACACTCGTTATGTTTTTATTACAGCCTTTGCTTACATGGAAGTTTAAGACAATTTTATTGTATTTTCAGTTTTGGAGCCATATCGTTTATTCAAGTTGTATTATCAAAATTTTCTCTTCGACACAGCATAGGATATATTGTATTGGTAAACTGCTCGACATAAATAATGATGGGATATTTCATTAATTTGTCATCCAGAATCATTGCAAAAGAATTCTTGAAAGTTAATTTATAATTATTTTTCAATGATTCCACGTGACAAATGCATTAAATATTTCATTATTATTTATGTCAAGCAGTTTACCAAGATAATGTCATGTTTGTCGAAGAGAACATTTTGATAAAACAATTTGAATGAACGCAATGGCTCAAAAGTTGAAAATACAATGAAATTGTCTAAACTCCTTCTTAAGTAAATTACGAGCACTTGCAATTTATATTTCACTTGTTGAATACTTCATTTGTGCTGCACTTTTGTAGAACCTCATTAATTCGCAATGTGTGATATTGGTCTAAAGATATACAAACATGCCAACACACTTCGTTAGATTATGTTTGACAGAGTTGCGTATGTTTAACCCCTTAAGACATTTGCCCGAGATATCTCGGGCTGTAGATCAGCAATAAAAAGAAAATTTAAAAAATAAAAAAAAATGTAAATATAATTTGTATGTTTTTGTTTTAACTTTTGAGACAATTTTTATTGCCTAAAACATTTATTTATGTTTAATTTGTTTAAACACTTTTAACATTTTTAGCAAACACAGTAAGAAGGAAACCTGACGCTCTCTTAAATAAAAAAAAAAATTGACCGGTGGTCCATTTTTATTTGCTAAATGCATTTATACACAATGCAAAAATCTAAGGAGCTACTACACTTAATTAACCACGTATCTTTTCTACTGGCGACCACTGAAAGATTAAAAAAAAAATACTTATAAATCATGTAATTTATTATTCTTCTTATATCTCATGATGGCGTCACATTTCGTTTCAGACTGTCCGCTGAACGTTTGTTTACGAAGTACGAATAAAGTCTTGATCACGTCATTAGCGGTAGTTTTCTCTTCCGTGTTCGTTGTACACTGTCCTGCGTGTAAATTGTATAGTACAGTGAGGAAATTATACTATTGATGAAAGGGAAAATTAATGCCACCCTCGTGTGTTTCTAAAATTTCACTGTCACTGATGTTAAGTCAACTTTAATTTATGTAAGAAAAAGGAACTTTCACTCACGTGATCATGAAATGTCACTGTCCTAAGTGCGCGTGTTATTTTACAGTACATCGTTTTCAATTTTATGTTAGGGAAAATACATTTTCCGTACAGATGAATATATATTACCATAAATTTGTCATGTACATTCCCAGTATTTCCTTTCGCCTTCACAAAATTATGCTACGTTTTCTCTTATACAGCAATCTTGAATCAACCCACTTGATCTTTTTGATGTTTAATTTTGTCAGCCGTGTTTATTCAACCGTGAGCTGTTCATTCTCGGTTATGTAAACATCTTAAAATGGATTGCTTAATTTCTTCATTCTACCCATTGTGTAACCTTTAACAAATTTAGTAGTTAACATCACCAGGAAATAAACCTGCTTATAGAATATTCCTGGTTTATGAATGCGTCTTCAAAAATAACAAAAATATATGTTATGGTAGACTCAGTCGTTATCTTTTGAGTTCGGTTAAATTCGCGCTTTGTATTTATAACGTATTCCGTTATATTTATGTTAACAAGCACCGAAAAGATACAACTGGGCAAAAAAGAAAAATAAATGAAATAAATAAATAAAAAAATAATACAAGGACTTAAAAAATAATCATTGTACAGAGAATAGCTTACAACAGTAGCTTGAAACGGTGATGCGTTTCATTAACCGCTAAAGAAAAACTAATTACAGTACATTTGTTTCAACCATAGTTTAATATATATATTGTGACTTTTTAAGAGGAATATACAGTCACAGTCGTAGATTTTTGTAAATTTTTCTTGTATATTAATGAGACAGTTTTGTCAATGAAATGAATCATATTTTGTTATAAATTTATATTTATCAAATTTCATTTGTTTGATTTTCATATGTGATTGAATTTCAAGATAACTTATAGTTATTGGTCACACATAAACAAGCATACTAAATTTTAGGCTGTCTGCCAAGTACTGTACCGTTATACAGCAATATGTATACTAGAGATCATTGAAAGTAAACATTTTTTGTCCCTTAAACTTATAAATTTGATACAAAATGAAACCCTCCTTAGTATTTCAACTAGAGGATAAATACCTTTACGTAATATCATTTAGTATTTACGCGAAACTGTATTTTCTAAAAAGTTACGTGATGTAGTTACACGTGGACTGCTCTTTTCCTAATATTTCCTACACCTGTACCACCCTTCTATAAAACGAACTTACTCAAAATGGCGACAAACGCACATTTCAATAAACCCAGTTTTCTCATTATTTTTTAAATGTAATTGCGTAAAATTGTTCACTTTAAACTGAGCACTCTTCAACATTTGTAACTACCACATAACTGTATTTTATTGTGGCCAAAGGTGCTTTGCTTTCGGTGTGGTGAAACGTTTACACTGATTTTTAGTTTCATGATAAATTTCATATTGGATACAGTAAAGATGAATTCATTTTAAGCAGGTCTTACTTTATTGCGGGTAGTCTATATCGCATCATTTTTTAACTTAATATTTAAGACACTTTTATGCTGTTCACACCTATAATTTATTTTTATTCTGTACGTAGATTTTATACTTAAATACAGTCCTATGAATTACCTATTTTCGAAATTTTCGACAGCTAAAAATTAAATAAATAAAATATCGGGGACGTGTAAGTTTTCCATGCACAATGTCCCTCGGAATGCCGCCTGCCGATTGACTTCTCCCTAGGCGGAGTTTCGCCGACCGAAATCATGTATTCAGGCTCGAGAAGCGTAGTAAACAGAAGCGGCAGTAGCCGCCTTGAGGCATGTTACCAAAACACTGGGTGTGTGTGTGAGACAGGAGAAAAAGAGGTGGGAGGGGGTGGAGAAGACAGAGACAGTTGTGTCCGGAGAAATGCTGGCAGCTCGCTAGGCGGCGCCTTTGATAGGCTCAGAGCCGCGGGGCCATTGTGCCCGGCCAGGGGATTACGGAGGCTGGGGCATGGAGCCTGATGGTGGTGGAAGGAGCGCAGGAAGAAGAAAAGGACGGCCAGAAGATCTTCTAGTAGCTAAGTGAAAAGATCGGTTTCACGGCGCCGTCCCAGCCTTCTTCTCTCTTGTTTGCAGGAGCTGGTCCGTCTTGAGTAGGCGCCTCCACTGCGAAGATACAGTACTCTCTGGCGGCGATCTTCACAGGAACTACACGGGCCGTTCACGGCACAGGCCACGGTCATACCCGCCATCTTTCAATAATGGACCTTATTGCACAATTTGGCCAACAAGTTTTCTATAATGTTTTATACTTCGAAAAGGAAGAAGGAATAGTTTCTTTCGTTGTATACAGTTGGTATTGCTGAACTACTACGTATTGCGTATATTACCCTTGTGACCATCCTTAAAAAAAAAATACTATCTTCCCTCGGAAGGTTACCAATCCAAAACTTAGAAAGATAGTGAAGGTGTGACATTTGGTAACGCTTAATAAAGTAATATCTGTGACATTTCAGGAGGAAACTTGTCAAGGTATGTAAGTCGAAAATTTGAAGAATTCGAAGATGGCAGGCACGAATCCCCTTTGAAAACGTTCTGTTAAATACATTCTTCAGTCATATTTGATCGCGTTTAAAGCTATACACGTTAGCGAGGTTACACGACTAAACATCATAAACGCAATGAACGCTATAACCTCTACAAACTTGGATCCTTAACTTTAACATATTTAATTATTATCAAATGTATACTCAGAGCTGGTCTTCGTAGCGTAGTCGGTTAGGCGATGGCCTATGGTGCGAGAGGACTTGGACTCGAATATCGGCACGGGCATGGATGTTGCGTTGTCCCTTCACACCACTTCACACTCATCGGCTGTTAAGACGTCGTTTATAAAGTGCAGTAAAACTCTTTTACATCATCTGTGAAGTGAAGTAAAGAGATTTTGGTAAGCACTTAGCACCGATGTCTTCAGCACTGGTGATGAGGTGAGTTTGGAACATTGCCGGAATGAATGGGCGTGGGAATACATCATCCATACTCAGGATTCGTGATTTTAAACTGTCATATTGTTACAAACTGCATTGTTGACGTGCGTGTAAAACGAATTAGGCACTGGAAAGATTAAAGTTTGTTTAATTTAACGAGTACAAAATGTCGTGCCGGAGAAGCAGCCATATGTGTAACATTGCTCGTTACTCGAAGTAGCCAATAGGAGAGCAGCAAAGAAAATGTGTCGTTCGAAACTTCATATGAAACTATTTTACATAGTATGAGAAGAGACTGCAATCTGAGCTTATAGTCCGGAGCTCGTGTAACAGCTGTATAAAGTTGAACATGTTTAGCTGGAGTACGTCTCTATCTACATGTAACCAAGGCCAAAGCGAGAGCTTATAAATGTCAATCCTACAAGCTTTGACCACATATAATAATACATAATAAACAGTGTCTTGAAAAGGTACCAAAGGAAGGAACTTCAGACCCCAGATTTTAGGGACTTCTGCTGGGCACCTGTAGGCAGATGCTAACTCTGAAGAATGATGCGATATGAGATCCTACAATGAAGAAACAATAAAAAAAAATTAAAGGGCGGGAAGAAATCGGAACAAACTGGAACCTGAACAATTTGAGTTTTCATTTGGGCTCTAGCTAGCATCCAAGCAACTGTACGTTCATATAACTTTCTCAACTGGCCCTTATATAGTATGACAACTCTTGGAAGGTATTGGACTATCGATATAGAAGCTGCAAACTGCAGAACTGTGTCATCAGTACATCACTGTGTCAGCGAGTAGCTAATGAATATAGGTGCGTCAATTTCGCGGATTCATTTGTAGCAGCCTATATTTCTCATACGATACAGGGGTCGCGGTGGCCGAGAGGTCAGGCCTCTCTCCTCCCACCAATGCGATCCGGATTCGATTCCCGGCGGGGTCGGTCCCCGGATTTTCGCATGTGGTAATCGTGCCGAACGTTGCCGCTGGTCGGGGGTTTTCTCGGAGATCTCCAGTTTCCCCTGCCCATTCATTCCGGTGCTGCTCTATGCTCACCTCATGTCACCCTTCACCAGCGCTAAAGACCTCGATGTTAAGCGCTGACCAAATTCTCTCACTCACTCAGTAAGATACATACACTGGCCACACACTAATATACATTAGCATTTTATAACCGTACAGGCGAGTAGCACGCGATATCTGCAGGGAATATTCCCTCATTTACTACTGACTTGCAGTTGTCAAAGGCGTTTCATAACAGTCGTCAGCTAATCATGAACCCAACAGTGAACTATACGTTTTCGGCGTTCAATCTAACCTTGAAATATATCTGTGTAATTGACGTGCCTCTACTAATAAGCAAATGTTGTCTTATTGAATACACGGATATTGTGGAGGTCAGTCTCGAGGTCAGCGAACTCGCGAATTTTTACGGTATCTTGGAACAGGCGTACTCCGAGAAAACCCGCCAGCCAATGGCAATGTCCACCACATGTATAACGTGCGGAAAATCGCTGTCGACCCCGCCAGGTACCGAACCATGGTCTCGTGGCAGGAGTTGAAGTGTCTGACTAACACACTGCCGCTGTATCTTGGACACTAATAATCATACCTTATTGTTATATCTGGCACCAGATTTTTTTAGCAATACACATTTTAGGGGGGGGGTGTCTTACTGCAAAATTTTAACTTTTTTTTATATTTTTACAAGATATGGTTTGTTTTATAGACATATATTGTGGGTAATTTTTACAGTAATGACAATTTTCTAGCTCTCATAGTTTTTGTATTGTGATATGACAAAGCAAAAATTTACATAAAACGGTATTATACAAGAAACGAAAACCGACTGAGTTACAACAATGAAATAATTCACACTGATGAACATTGTCACGTGCTACATCTAAACATGTATAGAAGACCACACTGAATATTTTTTGTATTTTTTTTTTAAATTTCAGTATTCAAAATTAAAAATTGCCAATTTAATGTTATTTTTTGTTAATAAAATAATTCTATGCAATTGTGTTATGCATGTCTTGACGTAGACCGTGACAATGTGTTCAAGCGTGAATCGTTTAATTTCTGTACGTCAGTTGGTTTTCGTTCCTTGTATAAAATCGATTTCTGCCAATTTTGGCTTTGACATGCCACTATACAAAAGCTATAGAAGCTAGAAATTTCCATTACTGTAAAAATTTGTCGCAGTGTATAACTATACAACGAACCAAATCTCGTACAAATATAAAAATTATTCAAACAATTTAAATTTTGCGTGTATGATTTGAAATGCTGAAAAAAAAGGGATTAAATATATGACTTTCTAATAACAAAATCTAAACATGACCTTAATGGATATGGAAAGGTAAGATATAGAGCAAAATACTGGAGTACTTAATCGTCTATAAAATCTGAAGCACTCATCTTAATTCGATGGAAATTTTTGTCAGGTAGATATATTATTAGTGGACGTCTATTTATACAGCACTAAGCGGGTTTGCTTACGAGTAAAAAATTAAAAGTCGTTTTTAGAGAAATAAGGCATTAAAAAACAAAATCCATCAAACTGAATACATGAATTATTATAATAACTAGTATGGTATTATCTAGGTTCCTATATTAACCGAATTAATGAAATATATATACCGCGTTTTGATATGAAAATAATTTTACTATCCGAAAACTTCTCGCGTAGAAGTTTATAGAAGTAAAAATTATTTTGTACACACGCTGGGAATATGACGTGATTGATAAAGCTCACACTCAATCCGCCTTCCACAAAAAAAACTGTAACCGTGTTTTTTTTTTTTTTTTTTATCAAGAAACAGCCACAAAAACGCACATCTCTGTTGATGATTCGCAATTAAATTCAAATTACAATAATGGTAGAAATTTAAAAATTTACATCCGTAAACATATATAAATAATTGTAAATTATTTTATTTTGGAAACAAAATTCAAACGTGCATAAACGTACATAAACCTCCAAATAATTGCTTATGGCACTAGAATGGCATGAGATATTTTATTGGAGATATTTAACATGGTTTTTGCTTGTACTTCAGTTTTGAATTTTGACATTAAATTTGACATTGATATATATATATATATATACACACACACACACAGTTAATACCACGCTGCACAGGTGAATCAACATCAAACATACGTGTATCACTAAGTGACAACATAGCATAATTAAGCTTATTTACAATAGTAACGTGTTAAAATAACTTTTTTTAAGATGTATGAATTTGTTTTAAATAACATCATTTACACTTGTGTCAAAGTGTGTAGACAATTATTATTTCGAATACCTGGTATATTATTTTGACATGTTGCCTTTTATCAACGTGCCACTTAACTGTAAAACATTCACTAATATCAGTAAGAGAAATTTACATAAAACATACAAAAATTACGAAAAGTGAGCGACTGAGAAAATAATACGTATATTATGCATTCAAATGTCAAATAAATTTATAGTATGTTATTTCGTTGATCTGCATCTGATAAAGGTAGTTAAATACACTAGTTCAAAATAAAGATTTCTTTGAAAATAATTACGTGGTTAAGATATGCTTTTCTTTAACACTAATCGTTTAAATTAAATTTTAAATCAGTCAAAAAATTAAATATCTATATAAATTTAAAAAAAAAAAAAATAACATTTGGCTGCGAGGTAAGATACTACGCCAAACGAATGTGACCCTCTGGCAAAATATTTGTTTAGCGAAAACCATTATCTAGGATTGCACTTTTCTTTAGTTTTTCTATATCGACTTCCAGCGGCCTTTACGTTTGATCTATCGATTTTAGCATTGATTAAGGTACCCCTCACACTAAAATGAGCTGCCTGGTCAGATCAGACAGAATATAGTTAAAATAGTTTTATTAAAAAATTACCCTATGTGTAAACATGACGTCTCTTAATTAACGAATAACATTTAAGAATCGTTACACATACACGTCAATAATTTTCCATTTTCCAATTCCGTTTCTTATGGGTTATCTAGGAGAGTGGAAAAAGCTGAAGCGTGTCTCCTCAACGTCACTTTTAAATGTTGAATTCCCCATACATAAACTTTAGACTAATCTTTAGACTCTAATAATGTTTTTTAAAGCGTTTCTTCTGACAAATCGTTGTTTGCAAGTTAGGAATATATTAAAAATATAGAAGATAAATAATGAAACAATGGCTATATGTAGCTGTTCACCATAAGTGAGCACTTTTGGAGACCTGTATCACGATTATTAATAATTTTTGAAAAAACTCTGCAATGGGAGTGTATTACTGGATTAGGTTTCTTTGACATACTCCATTGCGATATAGAAGACTGTCAAAGAACTTTCATCTATATCGAAATGGAGTAAGTCCAAGAAACTAAATCCAGTCACGAATATAAATCGAAAAACTAATTAAATTTAAGCTTCATAGATTAACTTTTGAGGCATAATCTACACAGTATGTTAATTACGTACACTGGTATGTTTGTATTTAACGGAAAGCTACAAATTAGCTGAAAAGAATAAAGTAACTAGTACTTCAAAAGTCCTCACTTCATTGTGGACAACCTACAACGTGGCAGTTTTCTAGCTACAACAGTATTTCATTGCAGCTGAAGTTCGGTTTTTTTTGGCTCAGTTAAGTAACGTAAATTTAAACCCCTACGAAGTAATTTTTCACCAAAGGAAAAGGTGGTTTTCGGTACTTTTAAAGAAATAGAAGTTTTACTTGGTTTGCAAAATTGGAAAAGTTAACTGCATAATTACAGATACAATCCTTCTCCAAACGACACCGAAACTAATGTTATTTGTGGTGCGGTGATCACTCTATAATGTCGCTGAGTTTTTTTTTATCATGCTCAGCAGACAAAACCATTCGTTGCGTTAAATGCCTAACTTATGCAGCTTATACAAATAAATATATGATAAACATTTAATTTTTTCAGTGCAGCGTTGCCTCAATTGGCGAATCAGGTTTACAACTAAGACCCACATTTTCTAAAAACAATGACCTTAATCTTGGGCAGTCTTCACACTTCGTATGAAGCCACAGAATAGTTACGTATACGGAAGCGAAATGGCTTGATGGTGCCTTGGTGTAAGCTTACAGTAAATTAGGGTAACTGAGCACATGTGGGGTTATTTTCCACCCACATTGCATAGTTCAAAAGGCTTAAGATCACCTTCCTGTCTGTGTGGCCACGTGTATGTGCCCCTCCGGTTTTTTTTTTTTCAAACTTTTGTCCAGTGAAACATGTTTCATAAAATTTGATACACATATAATACTTAGTAACCTGAATTAACGTTTGTGTATTTCGTACATGTCCTGTATATAAGATTTTCGATTATAATCGATATCTAAGGCATCCTACTTTAAAATTACATCAAACTTGGTACACATATAAAAGTTTGTACCGGTAACGTGACTTAACATTTATGTATTTTGTGATGCTATGAACATAGCGGTGGTTATGTTACATTTTAACTAAATGTGCTGCAATAGCTGAAGAAATATATTCATGAATTTCATCAAACCTGGTTAATATATACAATTAGGTTAGGTGGATTGAATCCATGCTGTCCACTTCATGTTTATATTTTAAATTAGTGGCCATTGGAACGTTTTTAAAACATGCGTAGCGAAGTATCTTAAGAACCAGTTTTCAGAATTTCATCAAACATGGTACACATGCAATACTTAGTTCACAAATAGTATTTACTATGCTAATGTTATCACAATGAGGACCATTAGAAAATTTTTGAACACATGCAATATTTAAAAACCATTAGGGACCAAACATACTTTAGAAACACACAACCTAGGGCAGTCATTTAATAGAAGAAGCAACCAAAGCCATTTATTTAAATAATTAAAGCAACAAGAAAAATCCTTACACGATCTGGAATGTGTGTTATCTAAGTTTATGACGAAATTAACTAAGGTAGCTTGCCCTATTCCCGACATGGGCCGAAACCCGACACATACAATTATTTTTAAAACACGCGCCGTTTGTAGTACATTGGCTTGGGTGCGCGTGTGGTGCTGCCATCTGTTGATGTTTACGGAACTTAGACCCGGTGACGCCACATTCCCAGCGCCAATTGAGGTTTGTGTGTAACAGAAGCGAGTGTTGTTGTTTTAAGGTAAGCTTCCAGCTGTATTTTGAATTAAATTATTGAGAATATTTCACCAAGCCATATTTTGTCTTCCAGTTTATTGTTTTTTCTTTCGTATTATTGATAGTTCGAGCACTTCTCAGGCGATCAACTAAGTATTCAAATAAGGAAAATCCATCAAGTACGGTGGCCCTATACCTGTCGGCCATATGTGTTCTCAAACCCGACATTGTATTTTGACGGGTTTAGGAACTACTGCAGTGTCGGGTTTACGGCCACATGTACTATGGCCCATACGTAACTTATTAGTATTTGAATATTTATTTTCTCGTGAATAAATAAAATTTTAAAATAGGCCTATTCTGTTTATTGGAATAAAAAATAACCACATAAGAACACTACGTTTTTCTGGTACTTATAACACGAACTTTTTTGAGGAAGACGTAGGTTACTTATTTTTCTTTTCCTAACGTATTTATTTCAAAGATCTTATATAAGAACTAGGCTAACACGCTGCTCATTTGTTACGATACTAAAGTGAACCACTTTCAGCAGCCCATGTTGCGGGATTCTAACTACTGGAATGTGTGTATTCAAATGCGATAAATGTCGTCTTCAGTGTTTGATTTTGAAATAAATAAACGAAATGGTGTTTAGATGTGCTGCATACGGCTACAGCAATATTATGAAGTTGGTGTTATGTAAATATGAAAATTTCATGGGTATTACATATTTTCTCTTATCGTTGTGTTCATTTCGTTTCAGCAAAATGGGTCCCAAAAAGATAGCTTTATGGACAGAAGATAAGCTAAAAGCTGAAATGCGAGATATGGACAATGGGATGTCAACTCTTGCGGCGTCTCAGCAACATGGAATACCAAGAACCACACTTATACACCACAAGAAGAGAGGATCAGCTGAAAAGCAGTTAGGACGTAAACCGTGCCTTAACCGTGAGCAAGAAGAGGAATTGTGTTCCAGAATTTTTCGTCTCTGTGAAGTGGGAACGCCTCTCACAACTAAAGTGTTGCGAATGTCGGTTTTTACATACTGTGCAGTGAACAGTATCCCCAACCACTTTAATGTTGCGGAGCGAAAGGCAGGTCGGAAATGGTTGCGGTGTTTTTTAAAACGTCACCCTCAAGTTGCTCGTAGGAAAGCACAGAATATGAATCCTGCTCGTACAGCAAAACTTTATCCCTTCATTGTTGATGATCACTTCAAAAATCTCCGAGAAATCCTTCTTGAGAATAACCTAATGGACAAGCCTGAACTCATATACAACATTTACGAAAAAGGTTGTCGTTTAACTCTCCATCACCAACAGCAAGTCTTGGCCAAGAAGGGTGCTAAACGAGTGCACTTAGTAGCTGCAGAGCATGGACAAAACGTTACTGTAGTTGCCTGTGCTAACGCACTTGGACAGGCGATACCACCAGTGGTTATTTTTAAAGGCCAACGGATGAATCCTGATTGGAATAAGAACACGCCACCAGGAACTGCACTTTTCACGTCTGGAAAAGTGTCAATGACTACTGTGCTTTTTGAATCATGGATTGAACATTTTGTTCGTTATAAAGTCGCAGGTAAAGCGCTGGTGATTTTCGATGGGGCCACATCGCACCTGGATGCCAATATCGTGGAAACTGCTGACAAATATGACATTATTTTGTACTGCCTGCCAAGTAATACCACACATGAGCTCCAGCCCCTTGACCACTCTGTTTTCAAATCGTTCGAAAATGCATGGGACGACGAAGTGACCAATTTTTATGACAGAAGTAAGCAAAATTACATTCGGAAGGGTGACATTGGAGAAATTTTCTCCAAGGTGTGGAGAAGATGCATGACTCCATCAAATATTTCAAGTGGTTGTCGTAGCACTGGGATATATCCATTTGACAGCCACATTTTACCTCAAGATGCTTTTGCTCCCTCTGCTGTAACACATCGAGAATTACAAGCTGAGAGTACAAACTGTAACATAACTGGACCATTTTCATCTACAAGCAACCCGCAATTGACACCCGAAAGGAATGTTTTGTCTGCTGAGTCACATCAGGAATTACAAACAGAGAATCCAAACTGTGACATTACTGGACCATCTTCATCTACAAGCAACCCACTACAGGCGTGCGAAAGGGGTGTTCTGTCGCATGATGACGAAAGCTCTGAAGACATTCCACTGTCCAGAATTACCTCAATTCCTTCCTGCTCCGATTCTAAAACACCTCTCAGTTCGTGTGAAGCTCCTGGGTCATCAAAAGCATCACCCCTCCAAACCTCTTTCTCCAGCATCCTTTCAACTCCAAGTAAAAGCAAACCCCAAAAAT
>PNEQ01031356.1:0-56079 GCA_003012365.1 Medauroidea extradentata
AAAAATTACCAATATATCTCTTCTGGTTCTCCAGAAACCTATGGCACGAAATGTCGAAAATCGTAACTTTGAGAACCTATAATGCTGAAACTAGAAATTTTAGAAGTTAATCTTTTCGGCACAAAAGCTAGTCTATAGGATACCTATATGTAGGGATAATAATTAGCTATAAAATTTTTCGGGTCCAACAGCCTTAAGTGGCTTGGAGAGTTGAGGGGACCATCAGTCGGAATTTTTTGTGACCTTACCAAAGTCTGACTGTGTTAATCGTGAGCTGCTTCTTCAGAAACTACAATTTTATGGTGTAAAAGGAAGAACTAATAAACTCATACAGATACTCGTATTTATCAAGTAGACAACAACAAGTTTGCATTAAGGAAGACTCAAATATTGCTTATTCAAAACAAGGTAAGATAAGACATGGTGTTCCTCAAGGTTCAATTTTTGGACCTCTGTTACTCCTGGTTTACATAAATGACCTGCCTGATTGCCTAAACAATAGTTCAATAACTATTTTATTTGCAGATGACACCAGTATCATAATATCAGGATAATCAGAGGAAGAACTTAATCAACTAGCCAACACCACTTTTACAGAATTAGATGCATGGTTTATAGGAAACAAATTAAACCTTAACACAGAAAAAACCCATTTCTTACAGTTTGCAACAAAAAATAGTAATCAGCCAACGATAAATGTTCATTCAGCACTGCAGAAATCAATAAAGCTACAGACACAAAATTTTTGGGTTTACAATATGTTGATTGCCAACTGAATTGGAAAACATATATTGAATATATTATTCCAAAACTGAGCTCTGCATGTTTCGCTCTACGTAACGTAGAAGGTATACTAAACAAATATTCAGTGTTGACTGTACACTTTGCATATTTTCACTCTATTATGATTTATGGCATCATGTTTTGGGGTAACGCCTCTGACAGAAATAATGTTTTCCGTATGCAGAAGAGAGCTGTAAGAATAATTCACGGGAGAAAACAGACTGAATCCTGTAGACCCATTTTTAAAAGTTCCAAAATAATGACCTTAGCTTGTGAATATATTTACTCATTGCTGACATTCATCTCCAAAAATTATTAGTTGTTCCACACAAATGAACATTTTCATCAACATAAGACTAGAAGTAAAAACCTTTTACACATGCCTATTGTCAACTTGACCTTACAGCAAAAAGGATCTTCATACATTGCTTGCAAATTGTTCAACAAACTCCCCAGCCACCTGGAAGATGCATGTTTAGCTAACACAAAACTATTCAAAAAACACCTTAAAGATTTCTTGATCCTTAATGCTTTTTACACAGTCAAAGAATATTTGAGTGGATCTATGACAGTGTAGATACTTATTTAAGATATTTATTCTGGGTTAAGATTCTGTTTCTTCTCTTGCTTTTTTTTTTCTTTTGCATGTGTAGATTATGAAGTATGCTGACGTGAGCCTACGTGCGAGCCCGAACCGACAAGAAATGTTGAATTTCGCTCTTTTAGTGTCTAATTTTAAATGCATAACTTATGTCACTTATTCATTTGATTGTATATTGTAAATATGACTTGTCCGATATCTTTGTGCAAAAATGTACACAAAAAAAGATCCAAGGATGCAATAAACTAAATCTAAATTTAAATCTAATCTAAAGTCAGCTGCCAACGTCTCACAAACAAGTAGCATCACACCATTCTGAGGCCAGTGAGAGGTAAGTACCTATCAAGTTTTTTTACGTACATTAGTTTCAGTTTTCTTAGTTCAGGTTACATTAGTTTAAAATATGTTTTTATCAAATTTCCTTGATTAAAATATAGGTCTAATTATGCTGTATTTTAAAAATGTAAAATAATGCTTTTGCAAACCCAGTTACATTGATATCGATAGCCGCTAGTCACGCGCATGTGCTGCAGTCAATTGTGCTACTTGCATCACGTGTGAAACATCCCTTCCCCACTTTGTCTACCGGAGCTGTGAAGGGGGAAGGGGTTGCAGGTTGCAGAGTTGAGGGGTGGTGGTCTGGATGAGTGGGCGGTTTTAGGGGGGGGGGGGGGGGGGGGGGGGGGGGGGGGGGGGGGGGGGGGGGGTGAGGGGCGACGTTCGCCGGGTGGCGCATGCGCAGAGACGCGATGGCTCGTTGTGCTTTCCTCCCTTTAGACGCTTGTCCTGCCACCTAAGCCCTCCTACCCAATTTCATCACCCTTTTGCCGCTCCTACGTTCACCAGGTCGGCTCAGCTTGGTCGCTAAGCCAGCTTGACTGTGATTTAGCCTTGCTCAAGCATGGAGACCTAACTTCACGCTACTGTCTTGACGCGCTAAAAGTATAAAGTGCTTCTGCTCACTTCCAGTAAAGACTGTCATTCAGTCAGACGTCAGCCTGTTGAGCTATATTGTTCAGAGAGGCCATTGATATGATGTTGCCTTTCTACGGATCAAGAGTGATCGCCTTATAACCAAGTCACGTTGTCAGTCAGTTGTCGGTCCATAGAGCCATGTCATGTAGAGAGGACATAGGTATGCTGTAACTTCTCAGGGATCAAGAGTGATCGCCTCGGCCATGAGAAAGGCCTAATTTTCGCCCCAGTATTGTCACGGCCCGATGTGCCTTTGTAAGTGTTTGTATCCAATAATCCTTGTCGCATGGCCCGAAGTGCCTTAACAAATTAATTGTACTCTCCAGCATATGCCTTGCTGCTTTGAACCTTGTCGCATCTACCTGTACCAAATTGTGTATGACCTAAGACTAATTATAACCGCATGAAACAAATGTTGAAGGTGATGTAAACCCATGTCTGTATCAAGTGTATCAACCTGTTCTATGCCTGAATACACTCTATGAAACTCAACTGATCTCTTGTTTCCTTTCATCGAACTACCCTGTGTACCAACATATGATAATCAGTATAAGGCGAGTGACAGAAACCTTCCCTTTATTTATGTAAAGATTGACTCCATGCGCTTGCACTGGAGTTCTTCCTTGATGGATCACTCAGCAGTCACTCGTTGAGTAAGGTTAGCTCTAGTACAGATCACTCTAGAAGAGCCACTCTACCTTCTCATGCTCTCACCAACAAAACCTTCTAGAGTTATGCTTTGCCTTCCTACCAAACAACCATAGCCAATACGAAATGCAACGCAGTGGAGACAGGGCAAGTGGAAGAGATGGTATTGACAATGGAGGAAAAGATGCGAACCAGACAGGTGACAGCATGTATTGAAATAGAGGATGATAAGGAACTTGTAGTGACATTCAAAGGAACTGGTAGAGAACAAAGACTGGACTTTTGTTGGGGTCCGGTGACCGAGATCACTGAAAATGACAACAGAGATATATGAATAACCATAACGTAGTGAAAGTAATGAATTAGTACTGTTGCAACAGTGTGTGTTATATCGCAGAGAAGCAATAAGTAGACTTAAACGTTTTCACAAAATTTGTGTGGTGTTACCCCCTAAAAAAAGTGACAATGGCAGCATGTTTGGATAAGTTGTTGAACCAGTATTTTCCCAAGCATGGTACACACATTCGGGTATTGAGTGATCATGGTGCCCAATTCACTGCAGACTCACAATGGGAGTTAGCATGGTTAGGTGTTGGTGTTATGTTTTCATCTATTACACACATGCAAGGAACTCTACGTGAGTGGTGCATGTGAGAGATTGATAGGCTGCTGCAGCTGTACTGCCATGAACAATATTGCCAATTGTCTGAAGTTGTACCACTCTTGAATAAATTCCTTAATTTTCATATTCATTGTTCAACTGGATTTTCAAACAACCTACTTGCAAACAGTGAACCTGCATGTGACACACTGGCATGTAGTCTGTCATTTCCACCAGAAGATAAACAGAAAGAACGAGCAGAGCTGTTTTAGGCAGCAAAGGTAAAATTGCAGCTTGAGGCTACACGGCGTGGACAGTGGCAGTGGCAGTGTACAGTTTACAGTTGTTTTCAAAAAGGTGACCTAGTTTTGCTTAGGGTGGCGGAGTATAGTCAGTTTCATGCTAAGGAGACAAAAAAGTTGTTTTTATCACATGACTGTCTGTTTAAAATTGATAGTAGTGTACGGGCAAATTCTTGGAAGTGAAAATGACTCCAGATGCCAAGGTAAAAGGGGTTTATAATTCATATCTGTTAAAGCCACACAACTGTGATCCATAGCAGATGAATGCAGGGATCTAATTTGAACAACAGTTTGTTTTGTGTTTGTTTTTTTCTTGATGTGTACAATTGATCGAGTGTATTTTAGATTTTAATATAGAATTTCTGTGTGAGGAAACCTGGCACAAATGCACCTGATGTACATGTGCAGGATAAAAGTGTACTTACCATCAGGATAAGGTTTCAAACGAGAAAGTAATGGCTGGTGAAACTGTCAATATGGTGGTTTGTGATAATTTATAAGCTCAAGAGTAAAAAGTGGATTTTTTTTTGTTGTTATGATAAATCATGAACAAACTTTACTTGTAAGTAATGATATTGTAAAATGTGCAGGAGTATAAGGGAATTGAAAGGATACTTAAGAGCACAAGGCTGAAAAATATTTCTTGTATGCTGGGTTTTGTGGTGGTTCATATACTCCTTGTAGAATAGCGCTACAATTGACTGTTTTGTAACATGAAGCAAACTCGGCGAGCAGAGGAAGAGAAAGACGATACACAAGCAGATAAGGATTCCTGCCGGCATGTGACAAGTTTGTGTGGGAGTCAGCGATTGTTCACCTGCGACTAGCTGTAATAGAATCAATGATCCAGAATGCAACTGCTGGGAGGCGTATATAGCAAAACCAATCAATCTTTTAATTATTTTCTTTTTTCTTCCAGTTTTTTTACCTTCTTAGTGGCTGAACACGAAGAAATAGTACAGTTTGTTCCGCACAATAGGGTTAATAAAACATGAAATCACATTTTGACTCTTCTCGTTCTTAGTCGTCGAATTTCCTATTCTGTTTTAATAAAAGCTGACGCATGCTCGCAGCGTCTTGAGCTGTGAAACCGCCGCCTCATCCTGCCCGTTCCATATTCCCGCACCCATTGTGAATCCTTCCGACCCTTATTACTTCAGCACACGTCAGTGCACTCTAACCTGACACCAAATATTTAATATAAAGCATACCTAACCCTTCCTTATTTATCCTTCGTTCACAAAAACCCTGGGCAAGGATATTGTAACGTATTTTTCCTACGAGACATTTTGCCGCTTGTGGACACGCCACCCGCAGCAC
The DNA here is from genome assembly GCA_003012365.1 of Medauroidea extradentata. Taxonomy (NCBI): domain Eukaryota; kingdom Metazoa; phylum Arthropoda; class Insecta; order Phasmatodea; family Phasmatidae; genus Medauroidea; species Medauroidea extradentata. Next base: position 5,231 of record PNEQ01031356.1, read on the forward strand.
AGAAGACCACAGAGGAGGGAACGACCATCCCCTCGCGCCCGAGCCGTCTCTCATTAGGCGAGCGGCCGGCCAATCACCACAGACCGCCCTGAGAAGGGAATGAAAGAGGGAGCACGAGCCACCGAAGCCAGTCGCGATTCACTCACCTCACAGTAGAGTCACGAGCCACTCGCCTCTCAGTACAGTCGCGATCCACTCACCTCTCAGTACAGTCGCGATCCACTCACCTCTCAGTACAGTCGCGATCACTTGCCACTCGGTAGCAGTTCAGCTGCAACCAACCTACAGCTCCAGGCTTGGAAGACCAGTGACCGCCGGACCCCTTCCAGAAGAGCCAGCTGTCTCATCGCTCAGTACAGTTGTGTCCTACTCACCACTCAGTGAGTTCGTCTTCGAGTAGCGACCTGTTTGCTACTCTCTCTGAGCAGTACCCCTGCTTTCACTGAAAGGTTCAGCTGCTGTAGATTTCTCTACCCTCATCGTTACTACAAGCTACAGCTCCAGACCTGGAAGACCAACGACTCCCGGATCCCACCCAGAAGCGCCCATGACGACCGTGAGAGCCTTCTATGCTAGCAGTCCAGCTTCACCAACCAAGATCCGCTTTCCGAGGCGTCGTCACCTGCATCAACGACTCTCCCCATGGAAGTTAGTGCTATTCGGTTCCTTCCTACATGCTCTTCAGGCATTTTAGGCACAGGGCGTTTCAGTTTCCATTGTTGGCGCATGCTAATAAACAACGCAGCAACACCATTCCTTTCTTTTCTTCACTCGCCATACCTTCCATTGTTGACAAACCCATATGGCTGCAGGACACCTATGACCCCTGCATCCCATAGGATCGCAACGGGAGTTTGATATCGGGTCGTCATAATCATCCTACGACTGGGAGAAGGTGTAAGCCGCCCGCCTTCCAGATTTTCTACATTACACTCTCTGGAGGTAGCACGACTACACTGTGCTCTTTCCGAGTGGTGTTGGGTTTTGTTTTGACTGGGAGAGGTGAAAAGACATAGGGACGTGCTGAGGCACACTTCTAGCGCTCCTCTACAAGTCTGCCTGACCAGCGCCAACAATAGTGCCGCCGCAATAAGGCTTTACATGCAACAACAGGCAATCCTACAGAGTATCTTTTACCAACAATCAGCTAGCCTTACCATTACATCCTCATCTGAGCCATAGTCAGGCTATGCCTAAGAGGTCTGGTAGAGGGCCCGACAGGAGTACACCAAGTTGGTACAGAAGGCACTGGTTGGTAAGGGATCCTGAGACAGGGGTGTATTAGATCCAGAGGGAGGTTTCCGCCACCGCTCGACGAGGCACACCACTCAACGGCCACGCCATTATTCAGCTGGCGTTACAGTCACCTGGTGGATCAGCCTTCCTTAGCACCCCCTCCTCAATACCCGTTTCCGTCTCAACCCCATCCTCGCCTTGTGCACCCCCATCTGATGCAACTTCTAACCTCGGCACTTCCGTGCTATCCTGTTCGGGGAATCAGCACCCCATTGTTGCCAGTTCCTCCCTTCCACCTACGGCTACACCAACTGTGGAAGCGCAACCTCCAGTGCAGCGCTAGTTTCCCTCGCTGTAATAGCCTTTACGAGGTGGAAAGAGTCCGACGAGGAAGACTGCGATCGACGATTTAGGAGTGCATCCTAGGAGTGGAGCATGCTGCCGCCTAGCCATCGCGCCCTCGCCGACTGACTACCCGTTTCCCACCAGACGCACGTGACTTTCACAGCCGAGCGCCCGCGTCAAGAGGTTTTGGCCCACCAACATGTGGCTTCAGAAGGTGTGTCAAAGCGAACATATACAAGGAACAAAATAAAGATAATCTCGGGAAGCAAGAACAATTTCAATATAAATCTTTGTTTCTCAGGACCTAAATAAAAAATTACAATTATCACTTTACTCATCTTTAATCAAATAATGTCATAATTTACTTTCCTAATTATTAATTTTGTTATAAAAAAGGAGACTGTAATTATAATGAGGCACAACAATAAACTTATCAACTGAACTAGATGTATGCCCTGATCATGAATTTTGCCAAATAATTTAAAAATAGTAGCCAGTTTGAGTAACCTTTCCATTTAGCGAACTATTCCACACATCGTCAGTAACGAGCCTCTAGATTGTGTCTTAAATATTCTTCGGTTCTTCTACTTGCTGCCAAAATAACTGGGTGTTGCAGAACTCTTCATGTGGGGTATAGCAAAAATAATTAAATTTAAAGTTTTCCTTTTCTTCATCCCTATCTATCGCCTATAACAAAAAAGTTATTTGCTTACTATATTTTTCCCTGCATTTTCTTATGGACAGAGCACAAGTCATTACATGAATATTTTTTACATAAGCCTCATAGGGAAAATTCCTAGAAGTTTTTTTTTTAATATTTACCTGATAATTTAAAATTATTTTGGTGCTGAGATGTTGCAGAACTCTTCGCGTGGGGCATAACAATAATTAAATTTAGAGTTTTCCATTTCTTCATCCCCATTTATCACCAATAACAAAAAAGGTTGGCGCCTACTGCAATTTCTTATGGACATAGCACAGAACACTAATTAAATATTTTGTACATAGGCCTCACAAGAAAAATTCCTAGAAAACTTTTTTAATATTTACCTGATTTTTAAAATTATTTTGGTGCTAAATGCAGCCAAGCAAAGCAATTGCTCTGTGAACATTGTAATTTTCAAATTATTGAGCTTTAAAAATGACATACTTTTAAACGCCGCCATAAACCCTGAAGATGAGTTTGTATTGGCTACCACATTTACGACGTAGACTTACTTGTTTTGCTTAGCCGCCGCTCACCAGGCTGTATTGTGTGTTGTAACGTTCACTTGAATATATATGTATATATAAATTAAGGGTGGATATATATTTCTTAGTTTATTATACGGATGAATGAATTAGTCTGATAGAGTTCCGTACATGGCAAACTGCCGAGTGTCACATCAGTGTCCTTACGAGGAGGTGCAACTCGCGTCACTCTGAAAAGAACAGTTTATTGGCGTTCTCAGTTATTCTACCCAGTTAAGGTATTTTGAATTGACAATCGCATCAATGCTAGAGTTCATTCAGCCAAATCATTAACTGTTCTGCAATCACGTAAATTTGCGGCGCTTTCATCAACCCTCTGGTTTGTCCAGTGCACGAAAGTCTCAATAACTGCGATCCTGATTTCCTAGGGGCGTCGCAGATAACATCCAGTGTCTACCTTGTTTATTTAAAGAAACACAAACAATCTTCCGTTTTGCAAGTGACCTCGTGAACCTACGTCCGCTTCATTCTGAGATCTGGGATGAACAGCGGGTCAACGGCCCCCCACGCTTTCCGTGAGCCACGATGCGACCCAGCCCCAAAACCAGACAGCCAATCCCCGAGCTGTATAGTCACCATAGCCACACCTTCTCGCAACAAAGCATCAGCTATTCCGATCGATATGACGTTTATTTTTCCTTATTTTCCATTTTTTTTTCACAAATATAAAAACATTACAGAATTCCTTACCACTATTATATCGATTATGAACAATTACACAGACATTTGCATGAACCCTGAAATATTAATTATACACAAATATTTGTCTTTATTTACAAGATGGCCCCTGATTTGCTGCCCCCTACGCTTCCTTCCTTTGGTGGGCGTACGCCAGCATCACTTGAGGGGGCTTCCGCTTCCTTCTCTTTCCTTGCAGAGCAAGACAAATGCGCTTGTTTCTTTTTGAAAAGCTCTGGTGACACATCCCCGCAACACAAAAAATAGGGTCCTATTCCTTGTCCAGAATCCCCATGGTGCAACACGTCATGTGGGGTAAACCTCTGCCAACGCATACTTTTGAAACTTCATTTCCATGCCTGCCACAAACTTCCGTTTCTTACAACAAATTATTTTCAACTGAAATGTATACATTACATTAATACACAGGTTAATTACTCCTTCCTATTGGCAACATAAAATGCAGATTACAGTGTATTGGAATTTTCCAACGACTTAACTGATAAAATTTAGCAAACCCGGTTACTTAAAAAGCTCGCGAAATTCGTCCATTGTTAATAGATATGTGGTTGTAGATATGGTAGTCAACAACGATGATTTCACATATTTTAATTTAAAAGAGTGAAGACAGCACGACAACAAGGTCTTCGTAGCACACACACATTGCGACATTTTAGCTATAGGTCTGAGTGTGTCAATTTAATTAAAATTCCAGAGTAATGTTTCCAATCCGGTACAGAATCATAATTTTAGGTTTAAAAAGTCAGTCGAATGAAGTTCACAAGTGTACAAAAAGTGATACTACTGAGCTAATAGCTGTAATGCGTTTAACCAAACTTGGGATGGATTGGTTATCGAACGTCCTGGTTGCCCGAGTGGAAAATAATATAGCAGATCTATTTTTTTATTACAAGTAGATTTTTTTTCTCAGTAATTTTTATGTTTCTTGTTAACATTGACAGCTGTCTCTGGGAGAGTTTCGCAAGACTCCGTCCACCCCTTGAATAATCAGCTAATCACCGGTGCCGTGAAATCACCTATTGGCTAATGATGTTGCCACAGCCAGTGAACAACAAAAAACATTACAGCTGCAAGGATTTCGTTGCAAACTGCAAGCTGATGACTGCAACTTCTAACTTTAGGCCTCACTCTTTAGTTTTTCAGTGGTTTCGAAAATATTGTTTTAACACAAATTAGTACATATACAAAAAAAATTCACTCTTACACTTTTAACACTTACATACTGTTAGTATCTGAATTTTTCCATTTCAATACACCAAACGGATTTTCTGAAATATCACATATTTTTATGTCAAAATAAGTCAAAATGAAGCAAATTATTTTTTTGCTGCCAAATGGTACATTAAGAAAAAAAAACCTCTGGCAAAATTGTGTATCGTATGACTGTACACAGTCTCAAATTTTTTCAAAGCATTAAAAAATATTCTTGTTATTTAAAATTGTTTGAAATAAATGAAAGACTGTGGCCTTAAAAGAACGTTTTTATTTTATGCTAATCATGTCGCACTGTACACAAAACATAAAAATAATCATTACATATATAAACTGTATTTTTGTTATTAATAGTTGACTATTAGGTCTCATCTTGAATCTTAAATCATGCAGTTCGACATGATTTATCAGACTGCGCTATAGTTAACATTTATTCGAAGTAAATTGCATTTTATTGCTGCACAAATTAACTACTATAAACATTTATACTCTTTGAAGTTGAAGCCATAATGGATTTTACCACATAAACGACCTTATTTAAACCAATTTCACGACTTAAATGCATGTTGCTGTAGTTTGTGTGTTACGTACATTTTAAAATGTACAGTAACGTAACGTCACAGGGACATCAACATGGCGGTTGACTCAAAACTGACTATTTAAGTTTTTCTCGACTTTCAAGTTATACAGATGCAAAGAAAGAAAGTGTGGTACCATTGTTAAATTAAACGTACTTTTAAATTAAAATATAATACAAATAGGAATTTTCTCGATAAAATTATTTACGTAAGGTAAATATACAGGGAACCATCATTGACACGACAATCTATAATTACACTGTAAAAATTTTTGAAGTTGTTTAACTCGGTGGTTTTCAAATAATGAAAAGTTCAGTTTGAACGTTTCCTGCGTGCTTGAAGCATGTATTTGCTGGCTGGTTGTGCGGACCGACCAAAAATGACATACAAGCATATCCAGTCATTATCAGTGCCTTGGCTCCAACACGCGCGACACTAGCTATGTGATACTGTAATGAATACCTTCGCGCAGAGAGTGCGCTATCTTTGGGCAGAAGCCTGAACTACGTAGTCTCTAACTGGCACCAAATTATTCTTGAAAGGTCTGTTACGAGACTTGCAGCGGAAGAGATCTTGCATCTGTGGTTGCCTCTGCATGCATCCCGCAGTTTTCAAATTCATCTACACAAATGTGTTGTTGATTGACATTGTTTGGTTTTTCGTTTCCGGTGAAAATTTGTTAGTATTCGTCCACTAAACTTTGTCATTGTCAAGGCTACCTAATTAAAAAATTAAAAATATATAACACATATCAAAATATCCAAGATCCAACCTTACCCAATGGTTTAATAACACCATATTTGCCGGCACATAAGACAACTATTTTTACATATTTTTGGCCCACAAAAATTGCTACTTGTCTTATATGAAGGTGCAAACATTTTTGGTAACCTAAAATTTGTTTGAAAACTAAGCTGTAAGCTGTGGAGTTGTATGATGATTCAAGGAATTGCATTTTTCATCACAGTGCCCCGTTTTTTTAATAAAATTTAAGGCACGAAATTTTGATGAACGTAAAGGACACTTCCTCGCAGCGAAGCGGCAATCAATGCAGCCGAGATACTTTGTCTCACCAGTCTACAACTCTCAGGCGGAGAAAACGAGGATCTAGGTCGGCAAGCTTACATCCTTTGTATCACAAGCACAAAACTCTCGGGCGGAAAAAATGAGGATCTAGGTACCGTACCACACATTCATGTGTCTACCGTCTAGTGCTAGGCTGGCAAACGACAGCGCACAGGAATGCAACGACCTTGCAAGCAGCTGTTGTAGCCCGGCATTGTCATGTAGCGCAAGGCGTGCCTCAGTCCGGTGTTGCCAAGTCGCGCACAGCTGCCGGCAACTGATGATGTCGAAGGTCGCAGCCGTGCATTTGCTTAGCTCTTGGGTGCCTGGAGGGCAGTAGTAGCCAATGTTATTCATTAATGTGTCTACTATGATGTTTATATGACTGTAATAAATGCACTGAAAATATTTACACTAAATTTTTTTTTAATGTTTCTGGCAAAGGAAAAAAATATTTTTCTGTCTGGAATTTCAAAATTAATAATTAAATTTTTTTCAAGATTTTGTACCTTCAAAACCATGACTCATCTTATATGCAGGGTCGTCCTACATGCAGACAAATACGGTACCCAGATTTCAATGTGTGTAACGGTTTGCACAGCATATACTGCGCTGTGAACGTCGATTATATGACTCGGAACCACATGTCCTTTTAAGGATGTTAAGTGATAATATGTTTTAAAACTATGCTGAGTCGAATTGTATTTGTGAATGTGGAATGCCAGTGAACCACGCAGCTGGACATACTGATCCATAGATCTGTATGTGTTGTAAGGATGACGTAGTTAATACACAACAATGAGTCAAATATTTAGTCAGAGAAGTTAGTTTCTGAATATTGGTTTCTTCATACAGTATGATTAGATCTGAGGGGTGAATAGGTTTGGTTTTACGTACGTGGTTGGTCTAGTAATAAAAAAAAAATATATATATATTAACTTTATATTTATGTAATTACAGCAGAAAGGTTTTTTATATTGCTTGTCACATGCCAATCATGCAATATTCACAGATACATATCACTCCGGGAAATGTTTCACTGGCCTGATGTGATTTAAGATATATATTTATTATCTGTATCTGATAATACAGAACATTTCTTTTAGCGCTGTATTAAATTTGATTACACATTCACCACTGCCGATGATAAATGCGAGATACGACATGAAAGTTGTGCGAGATAGTGGTTTGGCAAGTAGATCAGCCACAAGGCACTGCTGGACGGAGTGGCAAAAAGATCGCGAGTCTGTCTTCCCTGTTCTTGAAGATACGCTACAGACAAGTTGTGTTTCAAGTTAATGGCCACTAGGTGTTTCACTGATTGAACGATGATCGGAATTTAGGTCACTGTAATTTTTTTCTGCTGAACTGAGATCAAGTATCAGCAATTACAGACAGAGTGGCAGCACTCAGGCTGAGGGACAAATAAGAATGAGAATGGCAATATAGTAGGGTTGCAAACCACGTGGGGTCCATCGACCAGTAATGTAGAGTACTATGGTCTAAGTTACTGGTACAACCGTTACAAGTCAAATTTAAAATAAATAATGTGGACGAGAACAGTTTTCTTTTCTTTACAGTAAAAGCATCTGTACTATCTAATCCCTACCTAACAAATTTGAGCATTTGAAGTTTAGCTAGTTGGAGCAACGACTGTACCAGTTGTTTTGTAATGGTATACTAGGAAAGTCAGCATACCCAGTACAGTTTGTATGTCTCCCTCAGATGTTATTTATGAATTAAATACAGGTCAGATGACGCCTTAGTCAGTGATATGTCGCGCAACTGCACACTCACGCAACAATGTGTTCGTCCGTTCGTATGTGTGTTACTATCAAGTACCAGCTAATGAGTACCTCAACCTTCTGTGTATTTATTTAATTCGTTAATCTAGCAGCCAAAGCCTTCTTCACACACACAGATGTTATTTATGGTGTCATTCCTACACTACACTCTGTTTCCTTTTCACGTAGAATGTGGAAGTAAAAATACAGCAGTGGAATTAACTCCTACTGCCCTACCATTAACACAAACATCACAGACAAATACAATAAGATGTTTTCTAATTTACAATGTAGATTAGTGAATCATATGCCTATTAAAGGTTCTGGTATTTATTCTTCTTATAATGTTCACAACTAAAAGCATATCTACTGTGATGGTAAGACATAACCCACATACTGTGACCACTACAGGTACCCACTCACAGTTTATCACTGCGTACAGGTCTAAAATTATTTTGTCATATCTCAACATAGTTATCTACTCATATTTTTTGCAACCAACAGGAAACTCTGCACCCTAATGCTTACATCTGTAGATCTTATTAGATAACAGAAGCTATTCTGCATTCTGATAAAAGTTGGTAATATGAAAATAACTAGCTGAAATCTAAACCCTTCAGTATTAAGTGTACAGTTGGGAAACAAAACGCACATACCTCTGATAGGACCGAGGGCAGCATCCTTGGCCAGGCTGGTCAGGTCGCTACCAGAATAACCGTCTGTAAGGCGAGCCAACTGCTGGAGTTCCTCCTTGGACAGTGGGTTGTTGTGCTTGCTTAGCAAACGGCTCAGTAACAGGATACGGGTAGTTTGGTCAGGCAGGGTCACGTAGATGCGCTTCGAGAATCTCCTACACACAATCCAGTATCACAATGGTCACCTTCTGTAGATGTCAATGGGTAATGGTGGGGGGACTGAAGCAGTTCCACAGTTACAAGGCCTGAAGGGCAGCGAGGGTACTCTATTTAATGTATATAGCACTGTGAAATATTTTTAATATAAACCTCAAGGGAACCATTTTTATGGTTTTCATTAACGAGTTATATATTAACAGGTGTTTGCAATAACTACAAAAAGTCTGTGAAATTTATTTTAAGCTTTGTATCCCTAAAATACAAACATTCCTTTCACAACCCTACAGATACATATTTTCACAAATTGACTTTTTATTAGATTGTATTACAACAAAGTATGAAAACTAACATTCAAGTTCGTACCTCTTCCAAGAGGACTGACAACCACTTTCTACAGTATTGATAATATCTATACGTATAAAACATATTTTACTACATTTCTCGCATTGGCCAAATATAGCAACATTAAATTCACAAAGACATGAATATGACAGATTCAATGTACACTGACCTAAGTGCAGCCTCGTCTAGTTCTTGTGGTCTGTTGGTAGCGGCCATAACCAGCACTCGCTCCTCTGGACTAGACGGTAGTCCATCGAACTCCACCAGAAACTCCGTCTTCAACCGACGACTAGCTTCGTGCTCACCTTCCCTCCTTTCTGACAGCAGCGAGTCTACCTCATCTATGAAGATTATGGATGGCTGACAACAAAACAAACTGCATACTGATGTCACACCGACATGATCGGGAGGTTCACAGTTAAATTTCATAAAACTGCAAGTCTTACTGAGCGTTACAATTCGGGTGTATGACAAAATATTTGTAAAATAAGACTTGCTGTATTATACAAATTACAGTACACACACATTATATATATATATATATATATATATAAAAACGGGACCATTTTTACACACATACATTGTAAGTGAATGTTGCAGAGTGAGTTTCCTGCAAATCAATAACATTCACTCCCAATGCTGTATGTTTAAGAAAATAGTTTAGTTTATTAGACAAATTGGTTAAAGATTACAATTTGTATCACTAGTTACTTCACTTTTTTATGCAAGACCAGTAGGAATTTAATCTTGAGAACAAAACTTACTCCACTATGGTGTATCATATCCCTAATATCCCTAGCTGTACACCCAAAGGAAAAATATTCCGAGATATATCTTTATACACAAAACTGTCCCAAAAAACATAAAGTCCTGCTGTACACAATGCAAGCCTGTATTGGGATAACACATACCTTGTACTTTCATTTATGCAGTCATCTTAAAAAGAGTTATTCTATGAGACTATGTTTACGTTAGTCAGTGTACTGTGGCTCAAAATTTTTTTTGACCTTGTAAAAAAAACTTGAATTACGAGCTCTAGCTTCATTACAGATTCATGTAGAACTAAATATTTGAGTGAATTTGCCAACCAGATATTTTAATTCTAGATACTTTTTCCAGCCTTCACACACTATATTGCCAGACACTGCACTTCTCACTGACAGATGCTGAGACATTCCACAAAAATTAACACTTAAATAATTTAAGGTTAAAAAAGTAATATGTTGGCCTGCAAACCACATTGACTGCTAACTCACTATATGTTTCTAGTAAAAACTTTTGTCACGAAATCTGACATTCCAACAACAAAGTCAATAAATAAATATCAAGTGGAAAAGACAGGAGATCATACTTCTAAACTGGAAGCCCATAAGTAGGGACAGGAAAATTTCGGGAATTCAATTACCTGCAGGCTAGAATCCACTGTACTATGCATACTCGAGCCCCGTCTATTTGTTAACTGTCTGCTGTTACACTGAGTAGCGGGTAATGGACAAATGGCCGGGGCTTGAGCACACACAGGACAGTGCATTCTAGCATGCAAAAAATTTTCCTGTCCCTACCCATAGGCATTAGGCATTCGGTGATTCCACAATCCCTGAAGGGTGACCTAAAGCAACGCCCTATAATGGAGTTGCAACGGAATGCAAAGACAGGGGAACTGTAGTTCCCCACAAACCACAACCCCCCCCTCGTCAACGATGATGTCCATCACGTTTACCACAATGAAAAATCAGGACTGACCATGGTCAGAATCTAACACTAATCTCAATGGTGGGAGATTCAGTGGTCTGAAGGCTAGACCACTGTGACTACTTACATTCAAGTTATGTTGGGCAAACATACATTCTTAGATACATTCAGATGCCTGCTGAAAGTTGCCATCTTCAACAGCAAAGTGACATACCTGCAGCTCCCTGGCAACTGCAAACAACGCTCGCACCAACTTCTCGCCCTCACCAACATACTTGGAGGTGAGGCTGGCAGCACTGATACTGAAGAAGGTGGCGTTGCACTCTGTGGCTACAGCTCGTGCCAGCAGCGTCTTCCCGTTGCCAGGTGGACCAAACAGCAGCAGTCCCCGCGAGGGAGTCCTCAGTCCCGTGAACAGCTCCGGCCTCAAGGCAGGATATATCACCATTTCCTGCAGAGCCTGCTTTGCTACCTACAAGCAAGCCACCAATATCTAACACTACGACCCAATGATAAATGTACTTCAACTAAACATATATACCACATACACCTCTTTCCTACACACTTCTGCTTGTATGAATGCCAGTAAGAAACATTGTACTGTCTTACCAATCCAATTTTCTAGACTGTCTTACCAATCCAATTTTCTAGAAGTCCTTTATAATTTATGAAAATTATACAATTTACAGGCATGACATTCTTTCCACCAAGAACAACTTGTCGCATACATTCAATAAACACAATCATGTGAACTGGTGCTTTGCCCTCAGTTGTACTGGGGCGCTCTTTAAACTGTTTGTGAACCCAAATGATTGGTTTCGTCGTGTTATGGAATGGGACTCTGTTTGGAAGCGTGCGGGAATGCTTTGCCGCCCGTCGGAACTCTTCGGCTATCTTCGGCTGTCTTCGGCTCCCCCCCCCCCCCCCCTTTTCACCGTTGCCTAGGCCAGCCGCCTAGCTCTCGACGGTCAGTTGGATCCTAGTCGCCCTTCTGTGCTCTGCTTTTCTGTTCGCGCTCATCGGGGCCTCGTCGGCTGTTCTTCGATATGTTGGTGAGTTAGTTTTCTTTGGTCTGGTTCATTGAAGTTTGTGCCTGGGCCTTCTGCCCGGTCTTTTCAGCTGCGTGATTTCCCTGTCGTGTGTACAGTAATTGTATCGGGAGTCGACGGGGCGTCTATGGGTTGCTTTTCCTGTTTGACCTGCGCGAGCTTTAACCTTTTTGATTGCCGCATTAGTTTGTATTTTTTTTTTTAATGAACTTAATGGCTTTCTGGCATCTTTTATATCGAGTGTTTGTAACTTGAAAACAAATGTACAAGAACCCTGAGTTAAATAAACACTGTTGTGTATTATGTGAATTTCTGTTTGTATTTATCAAATCCTAGTATTTTCCATCAGTCGGGATATTCAAACCCGTTGTTATGTGTGCCTTGACGGTACAAATTCTGCGCGACTCTGCTCGGGTTTGAATACCAAGTGGATGCGCATGGTTGGTTACGCCCCGTTTGTTTGTCGTTATTGTGAAGGCATTCGTGTTTGTAATTTGGGGGTTAACATTTTGAAAGTATGGCTCACAATAACGGAAACAGTAGTTTTGTGTATATTATGGGTTATTTGGAATTACGGGAGTATCTGCGCGAATCGGTTGAGGAGTTTGATAATAGTGAAAATGTGACGGCACTTAGAATTCGTGCTCTGTCGTACGTCAATCGTTTGCGTCAGGTTGAATATGCCTACCTGGGTGGTCCGTCCGTTGAGGGTCCTGTTACAGCAACACAAACTATGCTTATTTCCCATTTATCCCGCATTCCCGTGCTCAGTGTTATTGAGTCCGAGTGGGTGTTGCATTTCTTGGTGTCACTCGATCAGACTGCTGGGTTGTTTCCTGGTGTTCCAGCATCCCAGTTTCTTACTTGTTTGTCGGCGCGCGTTTCAGGGTGTAGCGGTTATGTTGGGCGAGTTTGCGCGTGGTGAAGGGACGTATGACGCCTTTAAGACGAGGCTGTTAGCTTATGCAGGTTCTTCTACAGTTTGGGCGGGTCTTAAGCGACGTTTCGTGGATCGTTTTCAAAGATGTGACGAAACTGTGCCGGATTTTGTGCAGGATGTTGTAGGGTATGAACATGTCTCGTTCTGAAGCTAAGCTAGTTGGCACTATACTTGAGCATCTTTCGCCAGAGGCCCGAAGACATAGGTTCGTGCGTCCTGCTCCAGCAACGTACTACGACTTGCGTTCTTTGGCGTTTGACCTGCAACGAGAGCTAAATGTTGAGGAGGAGTTCTATCGATCTGCTGTGCCCCCTTCTGTTGGCCCGTTTAGTCATGGGAATGTGAGTAGGAGTCAGTTTCGGCAGTGTGTGTCGTATGGGTGTGCTGGCGTTGGCACAGTGCCTTTGGCTGGATTGTCTGCGCTCGGTGTTGCGCAAAAATGTCGGCAACCTGATGAGCAGTTTCCTTCGTCGCCGCCCTCTTTGACCCCTGAGCTCCAGGTGCGGTGTAGAAATTGCGCCGAGTTGGGGCATCATGCCATGCGTTGCACTAAGCCTCGAGTTTCTCGGGAGCAGTTGCCTTGTTTTCATTGTGGCAAACCTGGCCATTTTCAATTTTCTTGTCCGGGAAACTAAATGCCGCCTTTCGTGATCGCGCAACGAAAGGGGGGCATGAGACATTATTTTCCGCGCGGTCTGATTGTTTTGTGTCATTGGTTTGTCATGGATTGAGACGTGCTGCTTTGGTTGATACCGGGGCTTCGCACTCGTTTGTGCGTAAAGGTTTTTTGGCCGAATTATTGACCCTGCATCCTCATTTGTCGTCACGTGTCGATCGCTCGGCGATCTTGTCAACTTGCGTCGCATGTTGAGCTGTGAGTGTGCAATAGATCTGCACGTAAAAATTGATTTGTTCTCTTGGACATATCGATTTTGGGTCATGTCTGATTTGATTGCTGATGTAATTTTGGGGGTTGATTTTCTTACTCATGTTCGCGCGGTCGTGGATGTCGATGCTCATTGTCTGCATTTTAAATTTAGTCCTCAGTATTCCTGCCCCTTAATTTCACGCGTCAGTCGTTCTCCAACCCCGTTAGGGCGTGTTGCCGAAGTTAAAGGTGCTCAATCTCGGGCCCTGCAGGCCATTTTGATGGAATTTCAGGATGTCATTACGCCTAAGATTGGGAAGTGTGACATGCTCCCTTACCGTTTTTCTGTAACCGATGATGTACCAGTTCGGTTACCTTATTATACCTACAATCTGCATTAGCTGGCTATTATGCATAATATTGTGGATAAGTTGTTGCAAGAGGATGTAATATCTCCGTCCACCTCTGACTACGCGTCGCCTGCCTTCCTTGTGAAGAAAGGGGGAGGGGCCGGGTACCATCTTGTCACAGATATGGGTGCTGTGAATCAGAAAATTCATCTTGATCCCTTTCCTGCACCTACGGTTGACGCTGCGTTGCAACATTTAGGTAAAGCGAGTGTTTTCTCGATAATTGACCTGAATTCGAGCTTTCACCAATGCCTTTTGCATCCTGATTGCCGCAAATATACCTCCTTTCGTACACAATGGGCACAATATGAGTTTAAGCGTATCCCGATGGGCGCTTGTTTTGGGACCCAAGCCTTGTCCCGTGTATTGGATTTTGTATTGTCTGATGTCAAATTTAAGTTTGTTTATAACTACATTGACGACATCATAGTATACAGTGATACCTTTGAGGAACACCTTTAACATCTTCATGAGGTGCTGAGTCGTTTGCGCAAGGCTGGTTTAACTGTCAACCCTAGTAAGGTGACGTAGGCTGCATCCTCCGTGAAATTTCTCGGTTATGTTGTGTTGGGAGGAAAACTGATTATGGACCCTAGTCGCGTGAGCCCAATCGTTAACTTACCGCGCCCTAAGTCTGTTAAAGGTGTGTCCCGTTTCATAGGGTTGTTAGGGTATTATGCACTGTTTATTCTGCTTTTTGCAGAACTTGCTGCCCCTTTAAATTTCTTAAAACGTAAAAATGTCCCTTTTGTTTGGGGTGAGGAACAAGAGTGCAGTTTTGTTGCCCTCAAAGCTGCTTTGACTGGTGCTCCGGCGCTTGCTTTGGCCGATTTCGATCATAGGTTTGTGTTGCATGTTGACGCGTCAAGTGTTGCTTTAGGTGCCACTCTCGGGCAATGGTGCGATGGTAAGGTTTCACCGGTTGTCTTTGCCAGCCGTACCCTGACCGAGGCGGAACATCGTTTGAATGCCTTTGAAAAGAAAGCTTTGGCTTGTGTGTGGGGCATGGGGAAGTTTGAGTCCTTCATAAGCGCTGCCGAATTCAATCTGTGCATGGACAATCAGGCGGTGTCCTGGTTGTTGGGCTATGCCAATGATTTTGGGAAGCTTGGTCGATGGGCGTTTCGTTTATTGAAATTCAAGTTCGTAATTAAACACGTCTCTGGGGCTAGTAATGTAGTGGCGGACGCGCTTTACCGCATGTACTGCCCCGAAGACTATAAGTGTGACCCTGAGGACCTTTCCGCTCTTTGTAGCGCCTTCACCACTAGTTCTTCCTTTTATCAACGACTGCAAGATACTCAAGCCAGCGATCCTGACTGCCGTGATATTGTGACGTGGTTGGCCCAAGGAGAAGAACTTCCCTACCGAAGGATTGACGGCCTGGTGCATTATGTTGGGCGCCGTAACAAGTTGAAGAAATTGTTTGTTCCATCTGCCTGTAGAGCAGAGCTGTTGAATTATTTTCACGCTTCTCCTTTCGGAGGACATTTGGGACGTGCGGGGACCTTGTCAAAATTGAGTTCGCGCTTATTTTGGCCGGGTGTTTACCGGGATGTGCGAGGTTTTGTCCACCATTGTGTGTTGTGTCAACGGGCAAAAGCTCAGAGTAATACTAAAATTGGTCTGTACTCGGTGGATCAGGCGGAGTGTGCTTGGGAAACCATGCACTGCGATGTTTTTGGCCCTCTGACTTGGTCTTTGAAGGGAAATATGTATGTGTTAATTTTGATTGACACTTTTTCTAAATTCGTGTTTCTCATTGCGGTGCGTAATGTGAAAAGTGCTACTATTGTGCGGTCGTTGACAGAGCGTGTGTGGTCTTCCTTTGGACCTCCCGTTAATCTGGTGACGGATAATGCTCCTTATTTCTGTTCATCTGTTTTTAAGGACATGTGTTTCAGATGGGCGCTCAATCACTACACCTCCAGTCCTTATTACCCATGTGGTAATATTGTTTAGAGGTTCAACAGGAACCTCAAGGTAACTTTATCAGCTTTGTACCATTCTCAACAGCGTGATTGGGATGTGGACTTGGACCTCATCAACAATGGCTGTAATTCTGCCACCCATAGAGCCACGAAGAATACTCCGGCTAAGGTTCTACTCGGAAGAGATTTGCTGCATCCCTTACTGAATGTGTGGGGAATTCCTTCTCCATCGTCGCCCTTATCGGAGGCACAACGAAAACTTCTGAGTCACCAGACCTTGGGGAACCTTACCGAGGCACGCTGTAAGATCCAGGCTCAGGTCAACGCCCAGCGAGTAGCTGGAAATCATCAGGTGGGTCATTTTGCCGTCCCGAGCTAAGGATGTTTCTAGTAAGTTAATACTTCCTTACTCTGGGCCTTTTTTGATAGTTAAGATGTTGGGCCCTAACACTGTTTTACTGCAGGACCCTGTTTTGGGGCGAATATATCGGAAAGTGCATGTGTCTCACTTAAAATTGGCAACTGATGATGATGAGTGATTTTTGTTGCAGAGAGGCACCCTTTGTAATCAGGCGACCCAGGTGAAGACTCGGTTGTTTGTGTTCGTATTGTTTGTGTTAGTGTTTTGGGATTTATGTTTGTGTGTGTGGTGCCTGTTAGTGGTGTTTTGTGGTTTCATGTTTTGTGATTGTCTTTCCTGTCTGTTTTCCCTGCAGGATTCTGTAATTAGTTGTGATGACTGACTCGACTATGACGCTTACTTTGGTTTGCAAACAATCTGATCTTGCTGGCGCCAGTTGTTTGCACACTTGGACCTGTTTTTGGGTCCCTTGAATTTGTTGTGGTGATGTGCCGTGATTTGTTACACTTATGCTGCACTGTGATTTGGTAAACCTGTGTCCTGGTGACATTGGTTAGTAATGGTTACCCTTTCTTGTATTAAATAAGTTGTGCCATAATAATGAACCACACTAATATTGTAGTATTTATTTAAATTGATTGTAGTGTGGTATTTTATCTTATATTGTAGATTTTAAGTCTAGCTTTGTAATGGTGTAACAAATAGTCAGTTTATTCGCTGTTGGTTGTGATGGTATAGTGTCAAGGGTTTTTCTTGTCAGTTATTGATGTTTGGATAAATTTATATTTGATCAATCTTGCCCGGGCAGGATACAATTTAATGACGAAATTTGATGAAACTGTATTTGTCTTGTGTGGAGTCGTGTACTATACTTATATTTTTACATAAAGATGTTACTCCTTGAATGTCTATGCACTTTTTATTTTATCATGTGTTTTTAAGGCGTAAGGTGCGATTTATAAATTAAGGGTTGTTTATTATTGATGTACTAATTTTTCAGCAGGCTTTTGTGTTTTCAGGTTTATGTTCTTTCCTTTTTTTTTCTAATTTTGTTTCTGTTTTCCATGCGTGCCTGATGCACTGGCTCGAGAGCTACCCTTTCCTTATCATCCGCTTTCCTGGTCGGAGCCCAGCGCCCTTCTTCTGGCGGCCTTCTGTCTAAATTTGTCTGCACGCTCCAGAGCCCATGTCTTCGTCCCTCCTCCCCCCAGCATGGATCAGCCATTTGAAGTGTTTCTCCAAACGGACTTGGACTTTCTCGACCATCTAACAGCAAGGTTGTGTGCCGTACTTGTGGTATTGCAGGGGGGGTTGAACTGGTGCTTTGCCCTCAGTTGTACTGAGGTGCTCTTCAAACTGTTTGTGAACCCAAATGATTGGTTTCGCCGTGTTATGGAATGGGACTCTGTTTGGAAGCGTGCGGGAATGCTTTGCCGCCCGTCGGAACTCTTCGGCTATCTTCGGCCCCCTCCCCTCCCCTTCCCCGTTGCCTAGGCCGGCCGCCTAGCTCTTGACGGTCAGTTGGATCCTGGTCGCCCTTCTGTGCTCTGCTTTTCTGTTCGCGCTCGTCGGGGCCTCGTCGGCTGTTCTTCGATATGTTGGTGAGTTAGTTTTCTTTGGTCTGGTTCATTGAAGTTTGTGCCTGGGCCTTCTACCCAGTCTTTTCAGCTGCATGATTTCCCTGTCGTGAGTACAGTAACTGTATCGGGAGCCGACGGGGCGTCGATGGGTTGAGTTTCCTGTTTGACCTGCGCGAGCTTTAACCTTTTTGATTGCCACATTAGTTTGCATTTTTTTTCTAATGAACTTATTGGCCCTTCTGGCATCTTTTATATCGAGTGTTTGTAACTTGAAAACAAATGTACAAGAACCCTGAGTTGTGTATTATGTGAATTTCTGTTTGTATTTATCAAATTCTAGTATTTTCCAACAGTCGGGATATTCAAAACCATTGTTATGTGTGCCTTGATGGTACACATGATTAATTGATTTTTAATTATTTTATAATTCCAATGATTTAGTGACCTTTTAAATAAGAGCCTAACAAAGTGACATAACATGATTTACAAAACAAAACTTACAACAGTTGAAAAAAATTTACAAAAACAAGACATGCAATGAAACAAAAGGAAAATTGATGAAACAGAAAAATGACATGGTCCGAAGTAAAAATAACATTAAGATAGTAAGTGTCTTCTATTTAAGAAACATAGTGAAAGTTCTTTAAACAAAAATCTTAAGTGACCCAATTTTTGTCTGTTTGTAATAATAAGATGTGTATTAAGAGACACTCGTAAAAATTGTAAAAAGTCTCATAATTTTATTTCAGACCATTTTATTTACGGAAAACCAAATAAATACCTGCTCATACAACAAATACAAGGAAGTGTAGGAAAATTATTGGATTGCAAGAAACAAAAAAAGGATCAACAAAGTATTGTTTCAGCAACGAAACAATATGAACAAGAGATCACACAGTCTTGTTTGTTGTTTGTCTTGTGTAGAACATTTGGAAAATAAAATAATTTAACAGAACTTCAATAAGGTAAGCAAATGAAAATGAATCGTACAGTTATTTGAAAAGAAGTTACATATTTTTGGTATCACCTATCGACACAAATTGAAAATTTTTTAGATTTGAAGAGAAAGTTTTTTTTTCTATCACCAGTATATTAGATAGGTGAAAAAAAATTAACTTTTCTATGACCATTATACAAGACAGAAGTGTCTACCGATGGTTCATAGTAGTAATAGTTGTAAATATGTACATACATAGTAGTGATATACAGTAGTAGATTATTAAAAACATTCTTACTTTAAATTTTGTAAATGTTAAACTTAATTTGACAATTTACCAATCCCCACACTTGTCTTCAAATCCACCAAGCTTGTGCAAGTCTATGCATGGCTGGATCACACAGTATGTACTGATTTCCCCCATGTTTTGCTAGTTCTAAAGTATACTGGATTGCTACAACTGACATCCTCTTTTATTTCGTGTGAACGTGTATGGCATGTTCCTGGCCCTAACAAGGAGAGAAGGTTCGATAACACCAAACCCTATATCATGTTGCACTGACCCAGCCAGGCATAATAGTTGGGTTGCATCCTCTCTTAATATCCAGTATATAATTTTATATTAACATACTAACACCAGAAGGCACACAATGTCAATTTATATTCTGAGAAATATTCATTGATGTGCAATGTTCTCTGGCCTTCTTTCTCCCTTCTTATCTATTTCATGTTGATAAGGCTGCAGGTGTGAAACAATATCACGTAAATATTTGCAGTAACTTACATACCTCTTGTCCTGCGATGTCTTCCCAATGAACAGGTGCGCTGCCCTCCAACACTTCATCTAGAATTATTTGAGCAAGTTTAGGATCAACTCCTTTGAGAGCAGGTGTAGGAGTCCTGCGAGAGGGAGTGCCCCTGTTACTGTTGTTACTATTGTGATTGTTCCCGGGCCTCCTCACGGGGGAGCTGCTGGGACCCTAAACACCACATCCACACACACTCCTACTACTCTACACATGGTCAATCGGACAGTGTACACAACAACATTACACCTCCAATTAAATAACTTTACAGTTCATACATTCTGTACTTCATTAGGTCTGTTAGGAATACCAGCATAAGATAACCATAAAAATAAAAGAAACTGATAAAAGAAACTAGCCACATTCGGCTGTAGACAAAATTAACATAAAATAAATAAAAAATGACAATGAATCACATATCTTAACATATCTGAGATCCTCAGACTTTTAGTTATCAAACTGATAGTTTGCAGGACAAATTTCTTTACATGTTCAGATGAAAGTTTTTAAATATCAATTAAATTTTTTTTATTAGAACTCACTACATTTGCTATTTTCAAAAGAATTCTGGAAACATTAAAATTGCTCTGGAAAAGGGTTTTCTGTAAAGACAACTGTTATATAAGATTGTAATTAGTGTGTACAAAATGTAACTAATTCCTTTCTGCTCTAACATTTTGAAAGTCAGGCTCTCTTCCTAGTTTGTGAAGAAATTAGGATGACACATTTACAGAAGCTTCGTTCTGTGCCAGCACCTGCTATACATCACATGTCATGCAAGAATTTACAGCAGACAATTAAGGTTATTATTATTGGTTGCTGCTTGAAGACTTTGATTAAATAAGATTGTTTATCAAAGAGACAAATAGCCTAATTGACAAAAATTAATAGTTTAATAATCAGGAAACAAACTATATTTAATGTACTTTTTTAAAAACTGTTAGCTGTTCAATACTTATCTTTTGGTTTATGTAGTAACAAGTAGCATGTTTGCTATATCGTACAAGACGAGACAAAGAATAGTTTGCACACAACCTGAAACATGCACTCACAGACAGTTGTCGCTTGATAGCTGGCGGTGTGGAGGTGGGCTTGCTGGGGGCAGGTACAGGAACGTTGGTGCGTGCTCGTGAGCCCATACTACGAGGGAGCGTCTGGCTCTTACTGGCCGCTGAGCCTGGGGGCCTCTTCATGGGGATTGTCAGCTTGCGACCTAGAGCTGTACAATACATCAGCTCACTTCAACACTAGCTACATTTACATTATGAAACAACACACACAATATAGGCTATTACATTTGTTATATAACAGGAACGTGAGCCTTAACATGTCAGTAAAATGCAGTCCATTCGAGCACAATTATATTAGTAATGACTGTAATCTTAAAATTTAGAAACAAAACATTAAATGATATGCATTATTCATATACTGTGCAAAAAATATATACTTAATCACCAAGTTAAAACTGGAACTATGAGAAATGCTAAATATACATTTAATTTGTTGTACAAATTCTTGTATACATTTATAAACAATAGTATATGCATACCCACAATGAAATAACACATTTTAAATTTTGAAATGCTTTATAAAAGTGTAGCTACAAATATTGACTATAATGCAGTAACAGCAGAAAATAATGTTTAAAAAATATTAATTAACTGTGCCAATGTTACAGTCATAGAAGATGCTAAAATATAAGAAACAACACCACAGCACTTTTATTTTCACAAATATAATAAAAACTTCAGTGAATGGTTTCTCTGGAATGCTAAACAATTACAGAGAATCAATTCATCCCATACATCACAGATTAATCAATTCTTTACAACAGCCTCTGTTCCAAGAAGTTATCTGAAATTTTAGGCATGACAGGACCATGGAACAACAACCACAATGCTGTTTCAGTGACATGACATTTTGTATTAAAAAAAATGAATGTTGGCATTTTCAAACATGGAGCAAGATACTCTGGCAATGTGACATACTAACAGAGCAAAAGATAGAAATAAGTGTTTTATTTTTTGGGCTGGAAAGCAATGACAAATACATTGATCAGAAGATCTACACTGTTGCTGCTTTGCGACTTGATGATTACATGAAAGAAACTGTACGCAAATCAACCAATATGGCTTCTAAAGCTCCATTAGAGTAATGTTTTGGTTTAATGACTCTCAAAGGACTTTAAAAAATCATTTAATTGAAGGAGTCTTTAAAATTAACTATAAAAATGTGTTTGGAACTTTAGATTGGGCAAAAAAAAAATACAGCTGTTAAACTGAAAGACTAACTAAATTGGAAAATTTGAAACATTACTGTACTACGACATTCTAGTCTATTACTTAAATTTACGCCCGTTCTTGTATCTAGTAATTACTGTGTTATTCTGTACTGGAATCAGCAGAATAATATCTTTCAATGCGTTTGTTCAGTCACCCATGGTCAATAATGCATTTGAACGGAATGTACTTACTTTGACAAGCAAAACTGACAACTACACAAGTATGTCCAACAACCCACACAGGGGGTAGCCTCCATTTTTTTGGGGAAATAGAAGGGGGGATATTTTGTAGCAATGTACTATACACAAATCCCTACATACATACACGCACATTCCCCCAATAATTATTGATTGCATTTATTTAGAATTATCAATCATATTTTAGAACCTCAGTACTGTAGTAGAAATTTCATTAGAATTTCACGGTAGTTGTGGATAAGCGAGGTATCCCGATATTCCTCCTCCCCTATCTGACTATGCCCATAACCCACGAACTGCAAACCTAATTATTAATTGCTAGTTAATGCACAAAAAAGTCTACAAATCTTAGCTCAGATATTCATTCACTATTGCGGAAATAAAAATGTGTATGAAGAATTTTTTACTATAAAATTACTACTCTACATCATTGTGTCAAAATTATGCTGGAAATATAAAAACAATGGACCCAGGAAGAAATGTAAGTACAAACATCAAGCATTTTTTTGTTCTGAAATGTTTTGGCAATTTGTAATTAAAATGTAAAGCAGAATTTTTTTTTTTTTGTAAATCTATGCACAACTATTGTTGCAATGAAACAATGTTTAGTATTTTTTGTCAACTGCAAAAAGAGAAAATAATAATAATAAAAGCATAAAATAAAGTAAAAACATCTACAGAAATGCTCACACACAGACCAATAAACTCCTACCTACAAAATATATGAATAAATACAAGTGTGTGCAAGTTAGCATAAAATGTAAACAAATGTACACAAATACATGCTCACATGCAGCACGTACGCATACTTTTTTTTCTTGAAGAAAAGAAAACATAATTTGTTACTTATCTTCATTCATTCTTCACAATAATAATGATACCGTAAACGATCAACACAGCAGAACCAAACAGATGACACTAAAAAAAAAAAAGCATTACAGCATAGCATTTTAAGTACTGCATTTGGAATAGGACTAAAATGAATTATAAAATCATGCAGCATGACTGTTTATTG
Organism: Medauroidea extradentata; assembly: GCA_003012365.1. Taxonomy (NCBI): domain Eukaryota; kingdom Metazoa; phylum Arthropoda; class Insecta; order Phasmatodea; family Phasmatidae; genus Medauroidea; species Medauroidea extradentata. The sequence goes on from PNEQ01031356.1 coordinate 28,665, forward strand.
CCCAATACAAATTAATATTAGCCTTGCAATGTGCAACTTGCCAGTAATGAACAGTTCTTACTTGCTTGACTAATAATGTAACGACGTTAGAGTTAATCATGGGTAACACTAGTAGATGGTAGAATGAGTTTGCCTCATGCTGCACAGTACTGGTATTTAACTCTTGGCTACTTAAATGTAGGCTGCTTGCCAAAGAGACGCCACACAAACAGGAATTATTCATCACTTTATCTGGAGCAAAAAATCTTGTACATGTTGATAGGTAGATATGTAACTGGGTTTGACTTCTTGTCGACAGCGAGGTCATTAAAGACGATGCCACACTATTTGGTACAATAACAGGAACTGGGAGAGAAGATGGCCACAGTATTTGTTAAAGAACCATCTCAGCATTTGTGTGGAGTGATTTTGGGAAACCATGGTAAACCGAGGATTGAACCTGCGTCCTCCTGAATGTGAGTACAACATGTTACCGTTGCGTCATCTCGTTCGATTGTACATCTTTTGAATCAGTGTATAAATCAGGGACCCACATTACTTGTACATGTCATTTTTACAAGCTTTTTTAGAAGCTTTATTTAACTTGCAATGTTCGTACATAAATAAGTAAGTTGACAGTTTCAAGCAAACCGTTCTTTTAACCACATGCTGGTATCCGATTGAGCTGAAATTTGGCATACATGAAGTAAAAATTATGTTTGTTTTAAAGGTGGGCTACGTGCTGAGGATCAGAATGGCATGGAGTGGTAAACCTGCACTGTCACTAATGTACCAACTTCAGGGCACCGGGCGCACCCCATTTAATTAATTCCTTACGCTTCCATTCAGGAATATATGGGAAGGTGGACCAACATTTCTTCCAGTCTGGTGGGAACAACATGAATAAACAGAATAAAATAATAAAACAAACGAAACATCAACAATGAAAATGGTGCCTTGAAAAAGCTCAGAACAAATATCAAGAAAATAAATAAGTTCTAAAGATTTAAGACTAAGAAGTAAAAAATAAATAGTAAAAAAAAGTTTTAAAACAATTTTTTTTAATGTGAACTATTAAGTAAAAAAACTGTCATATATGTACATAGTAGGTATATTCTAGTTTCAGAATAACCCCTCTCTTGGTACCTCATCATTGTAATATTGGTATACGTAGATAGATAAGTTCTAGGGATATATATAAACGTAGATTTTTCAAAATGTAATGTATTACTGTATATACAAATTTTAAAAGCTTGTGGCTTGAGTAACTTGTATAACAGATAGTGTTTCAAGATTTAAAATGTATATATGTATATATAGAATTTTTAAAAATCTATATTTAAAACTTTTCCTAGAGCTTTTTTTTTCTTTTAATTTATTTGATCCAAATGATGTAAGGAATAAGTTCATGAATGTAGTGGTAAGTTCTAGTGGATCATTCTTTTTAATAAGCAACCGCGTTGCTCAAGGAGTGTGTGGTGGAAAAATTAGCACTAAAAATTATAAGTCTGCATGGAAAGACAGTTACACAGCAATCATGACTACAAATTTTTCCAACTTTGTGAGAAAAATTATTTTGTCACAGTGACACATTTGTTCATCATAATTCCTTCTACCAAAATAAATAACTAAAAAAAAATTGGACTTCATAGACAATCCGCCAGGAACAACTACGCAAAATACTAACTCATGAAGTTGACAAAATCTATTTTCTAGGATAGTTCTCTTTTGTTTTACCATACTGACTTCCAAGAAACTTTGGTTTTAATATTAATAATATTTGTTCATGTACCATGCTCAGCAGCTGCTGAGACATGACTCTTGGATGTCACATCATTAATTAATGAATATTTGCAAGTAGTTGTACCATGAGGCACAGGAAGAGGAAGAATGCAAGATCTGTGCTGAATATTTACACTTTCCAAAATAAATCTTTAGTAAAAGTAGCACCTAAGGGCATGAACGAGGATTGGTGTTTCTCTGACTTTTTTCTCTGTACATTGTAGCAGCAGGTCATACGAAATTTCTTAATGCCACATGTTCTTATCAGTTACTGTTATAATCTCAAGGCCAAGCTACTGTGTGTGAGCTTAAGAACATGTTTTCATATTTAACACATGGACATTCTTGCAAACGCATCGTCCTCAACCATGCCAGTTGCCAGCTTTGGCTATTTCCACTTCAGTTTACTTGCCTTGCCTACCCTGGCGAAACATCATTGGTTATTATTTACACAATTTTTGCAAAAATTAATTTATACATCCTATAAAGGAGCAAGATATAAAATTATTGCACAGAATTTATTTACCTATTAAAATAAACTCACTTCAAATTAAGCTTCAAAGTTTTTAAAAACTATGGCATGCATTAATATGTTTCTAGAGCCCCAAAAAAAAAAAAAAAAAAAAAAAGGCTTACAACGGATTTTTCAGATGGTTCTATCTTTAAAACCCTGAATGTATTAATTAAACAGAAACAAAGGAACACCGTTTTGAATTTACACAATTCTTTCTACAGATAAAGTTATAGAGTGGTTATCATTAGTCAATATACTGTGATGATCTTTGAATATATACGTATATTCATGCACCGTCAGTGTGAGGCTTGTGTTGTGTAGGTGCTTATTCTTTCCAGCATATAGGCCTAGCGTAATTTGAGGATGGTGCAACATTTCAGTACTTCATGGAAACCAGGATCCAGAGAGTGGACTGACATTACAAACAGTAAGTTCCAAGACTGTAGTGATATATACTGTCTACCTATGTTTCCCTACCAGGCAGAACTCATAAAAATTATACGAAGAACAGGACTGATCATACTAAAGCTTGTATAGGAAGTACTAATGTTTTGAAATGCCCTCTATTGCTGACTACTATGTTTCCACCCCCTCTAAAGATACGCTTGGTGAAGGACAGTACTGCATGTGTAATCACCTTGTCGAATTCTGAACAGAAATTCTCAGCTTTAACAACAGCAGCATATGTACAATAAGTTGGTACAATAACGTTTAAAAAGGTGAAACTGCTAAAGAACCCACTTTTAGAAATTACTCTCAAGCCAATAAAATAATATTCTTATATGAAATAAAAACTGCATGTAGTTCCTTGCTGCTTCCAGAAGTCACTACATCCCGTAAGGAGTACTGCAGTAGAAAACTACCATTGGAATTCTTCTACAAATCTTGAACATTGTCACTAATGAACAGACAGCATGGTTCACATTTGTATATTCCAACACAATGCCAGATATCTAATATACTAAATATATGACCAGAGGCATTTTTCTGTGATCAGCAACCTTGAAAATTGTCAGGAACTAACTGCAATCAATTAACTCACAATACACTTTTGGAGTTTTTTTTGGTTCCATCACAACTGTAGGACTCTACTACCAACACCTACTCTGTATGCGCTGTCCTGAGCCTAGAAAATAAAGACCCACTTCTCAGCCCAAGTGCAGGTAAGTCTGAGCACCTCAAACTTAACAGCAGTACACCAACTTCCAATGGTTTAAAAAAATAAACCAAAACTGAACTGTTAGTTGGAATATTGAATCTAGTTCCTACCCAGAGTCTCTCTACAAGCAACATTAACAACTCTCTCTCCGAGAGAGTGCCAGCTCTGTAAGAAGGCTGTGCAAGACCCTTTAGAATACATACAAAACTATACTGTTCCATTCAGAAATAGTTAGCACATTGGGCTGATTCCCCAAAAATAGCAATGCTTCTCAACAGAAAATATTTGTCCAGCTAGTGAGGGGTGTACATGACTGTCAAATGACACTTTTCTTTTGTTATTTCATCCTTGTTAAAATTCTGTACCATCCTTTTTTTCTATCTATGTGGATGTTTTTCTCAATTTACAACAAAAACAAGATAAATCAACTTTTCTTAAAAAAAACCATCACATCTGTGAAGTGAACAGACACGAAACTTCTACAGTATGTGAACGTGAATGCAGAGGTTAGGTTAGAAAAAATGTTATAATACTCAACCCCCACTCTGCTTCTGGAGTATGGAAGTATTGTTAGTCACAAAATTCTCAAATTCAATAACTATATTCAGAGTTTATGTTGTCAGCAATTTTGAAACCTAAACATTACTATCCCACACATCATTGTACAAAAACAAAATTATTTCAAAAATTCTTGGAAAAAGACACAGGCCATAAAATTATAGAAATAGGTGAATGTGTTATTTATTTGTTAATGCCTGAAATACCGTGATTAACAACAAAATATAAGATGAAGCCAAAAACACTAAAAGACGAAACTAAAATACCAGGACTGTTTAATGCCACTAGACTTCTTAATATATTTTGCACTCAATCGAATCAGTTATACAAAATTTATATCCACAATATTTTTGCACTACGCAGAAAATCAGCATGCAATTATACATTGGTCCACAAGCCTGGATAAAATTCAGGAAAATGTTCTGTCTGGAATATTCTGTGTAACCTTAGGAAACAGACAAAATTGAATTAGATTGTCTCCTACTCAGAATATATCAGAAGCAATCATAAATCTCAACCAACCTTCACCACCTACACAAGCTTTATCTTCAAGCCGTTAGTATAACATATGTAGTAAAAAAAGTGTGGTCACCCGAGATTATGAATGGAAGCTAAACAACCAGAAGTTAGTAATGCATAATGCACTATCACTACGGGAGGGAGAGCTGAGCAAGTATACTGGAACCGTAAGAGGTTAAGTACAGAAGATGTTGATACGAAGAAATGCAAGCCATGCTGTACCTGAAGGGGGGACGATGGTTTTAGGTTGAAGAAGCCGAGACTTGGCAGAATCAACGTGGTGAGTGTAAGTTTGTAAGGCAGGCGGAGGAGGATGGGAGGTCAAGCGAGGGCGACGTGCCTTGCTGGTTGCGTCATCCATGTCCTGCTCATTGCAAACTGCTAACTGGCCGAGGTGCACTATACTTGCTACAAAACAAACAACACAATTTGAAAAACAAAAAAGTCTACTAAAAAAAATATGTAAATCATCTTTCCACTAGCTGTGCACAAACTACAGCCTACTACCACAAATAAAACCATGGAGGAAAATATTAGTCATGCTTCTCAGAAGAAAGTTCGAGAGCAATTTGCTAATTAAAAAAATAAAAAGCTTACAGTGTGCTTAATATTACCAACATTTTTTAACTATTAAGCACAGCAATACATAATAGACTTCATAATGGATGCAATGAACGTACTTTTAAGCATGCTGATTGCAGAGATAGCATATCAAGTAGAATACCCACAAGAACAGACAAAATATTAATTGTCAGAATAACAGTAAATATTTAATTTTTTTTACCTTTTAACATGCAGTAAAAAAACGGTCAAAATAATTTAATTTAATAAGTAAAATATGCAATCATTCTCCTAAACATAAATGTCAACAACATTAAGATAAACACTTGACTGTAGTGTTTAAGTTGAAACTAAAAAAAAACACAATGCCAATTTAAAAATTTGTACTTTACTAACATTTACAAATCCATAATTAACTTAAGTGGTCACATTATTTAGTGACTTTAACAGCATAAAACATGAATAGCATTTTGAAAGATTACAATTATAACCAATCACAAAATATGATGGAGACAATGTTTTGTCACTATTTCTGAACCAAATATGCATATGCTAATCTACAATTAATTCCTAAAATGTTAAAATAACACTTAAAAAAACTTTTTGACCACTGAACGACCCAAAAAAATATGACAAATTTACTATATACGACTGAACACCTTGTTACACAATAAACCACTAAATATAAAATACTATGAAAGTACAACATGCTAAGGCAAAATTTTAATGTACATAACAAGTTCTACACTTGAGTAAAACCAACTTAAGTTCCTCTGTACTGTTATGTTACAAAATAATCATTATAACAATGCAAAACTACAGTACAGTTATGATTCATTATTTTAAAATGAGGAAAAAAATGTAATTAAGTTACTGTACAGTTTGTCAATTTCACCACGAAAAAACTTTGTAAGCTACCACCTTCAGAATTTGGATGCTACATACATAAAAAAATTACAGAAAATCTACAAAAAAAATTGTTTACCTATAATTAATTGACACACAATACAACGATTACTGAAACATCTGATAACAAATAATTTACCAATGTTTGGCCACACAAACCTAAGAAGTCCAGGCGATCTTTTGCCATAGACAGGTTGGTCTTCATCTTCTCGTGCAACCTCTGTGCTCGTTCCCAAACTTCTCCTTTACCACCAACACAGTCCACAGCTATACCTTTTTCCAGCTCGCTGATACCTTTCTTGTATAGCTCTATTGCCATCTCCTTGTGACCTGCAACAGATAAATAACATACTCATTTAACTCTATGTATAACTTTGGTTGTCAAACATTAGGTACACAACTAGACTATCAATTACAGAAATACCTTACTCTGTTAAGTAACTTCTTCAAAAATCTAGTAACCTGCAAATAGACACAAAAAAAAAAACTAAACTTAAACACACTATCACATTCAGTGGATATACAATATTACTTAAATTAACAGGCAAGTCAGAAGTAAAATGATATGAGTATCACGTAGAGAGTCACACAGGAAAAATAATGATAGTTTACACTCCACGCCACTTGAGTGGCATGTAGCACCCTTAATACTCTATCATGCATTAAGGCCGTGCAACAATCAAAATAACCATAACCATACCACTAACAGTAAAAAGTTTAGCTACTTCTATGACATGGTGCTTTCTACAATTGTGTATAACCAAAGTCATAACAATAACCATTGCATAGTCGCATAATAAGTTTACTTACTTCCAACTTTCTTATGCAAGAATGTATGCACAGCCAATCTCAATTTTCTTCCATTCGACTCTGCATGTTATTTCCGCATTCATTCATGTATGCATGTATTCAAGTGTGTGTGTGTGTGTGCGTGTGTGTAGGTGTGCGTGTGTTCGTGTAAGTGTGTGCGTGTGTGTAGGTGTGCGTGTGTTCGTGTAAGTGTGTGCATATATATATATATATATATATATATATATATATATATATATATATATATACATACATACACCTATACACACACTTATTGTGAGAAAATGAGCATAAGTAAAGAGATTAGTTTGAGCAAAATTTTAACGAAAATAAAAATGCAAGGGAAAGTTATTTATATACAATAACAATTTCTAAATAAAGTAATTTTTTTGATAATTTGTTGGGCAGTGAAACCTGATTGGAAAAGAAGTGCAAACCTCCATATTTTTATGTCAATTGAAGCAAGATGTATTTTTAATGGTTTTGGCTGTGGTAACAGGTATGGTTGTGTTCATTGTTATTTTAATTATAGCATGGCCTTAAAACACACATATCTAGGGCGCTACCTTAAACCAACGTCTCTGTTCACTTTTCCTTTTTGGACCTCTGGTATCATAAGGTACCTGTAAATTTTACCTCCATAATAACCACTCTGTTATTAAATTAGTCTTCGCTAATGCCACAGCAACATTACGGTGTTCGTTAAATCTTGATTATTTGCTGGAGCACCTGTGAAGCCAGAATATAACAGCTTTAAATTTTACCAGGAAAAAAAAAAGACCGTCATCTAGCCACGAAGCTATTGTTGTCCGTTTGCATAAATCCGACCCGGACGAGGGCGAGGGCGAGGAATAAAACTGCGCTTAAAGGAGTGAAAATACCTTGAGACACGACTTTCTCGCGACAACGGTATTAATGAACGAGGACTGAGAAATATGTTTCATCGGGTCGCTGCGAACAATGTTAGTGCTAGGCAACGTGTAATTAAAAAAGCCACAAATTTTCGGCGAAAAGAATTTCCCAACAAATTGTTTCAGTGCCTTCACTTACACAGCTGTAGCTCTGCTTCATGGTCAGTGATTGGATGATTTTAATTCTCAGCATCTTGGGTATTCTACCAGCAAATCACAGACGTGTGGAGTCTCAGTAACACTAACTGATTGACACAGTCAAATGAGCAACGTGTCTGCACAATTCGTGCTATCCAATAACAATGAAGCATAGCTGCAGATGTGGCATGAAACAAGTAGGTCCAAACACCTCACAAAAATAAATGATTCTAGATCGAATTAATAATAAAATATACCCTAGACTGTTAAAAACAAGGCATTACACTTTGAAAGAACCTCTTGTACATAACAATAACAAGATATTTTCTGTTGTACCCTCAGACATGAACTTTTCAGTAGTACATAATCTTTGCAGGGTCACCCAAGAAATTCTGGAGGCCTGGGGCAAAATGGTTTTGGAAGGAATGAGCTTTTAAAAAAAGTAACCACAGCTTCTGAAAATTAACGTTATCATGAATAAAATATATCAGTTTACAGATGGAAAAAAAAGTTTACTACCACCATAAACGCAATAAAGTTTTACTTAACATCGAGGTCGTAAGGGGTATGGAAAGGTTCGAAGTCGAGCGAACGACTGGAATACTCGGTCGTCAACAAAATATGAACTACTCACGAAAATTCTATGAGTTTTTTTTTTTTGCCGAGTGGATATGTTATCCGCGGACGTTTATTTATATAGCTCTAGCTCTATGCACTAGTATTCTTTACTTTCTAGTAAGAAATTAATAACTGTTTTTAGAAAAATACGGGCTTGAAATCACAAAATTTACAAAAATGAAAAACTGTAATTTTTATAATTTTAAACCTCTCGGGCAGAAGTTTTCGGAAAGTGAAATTATAGTCAAATCAACACATTAGTACTTTTGAAATTCTGTTATTACAGAGGCCTAGATATTATCATGTGGGGGTGGCATGATATATGGAGCATCGCCGGAATGAAGGGGCGGGAGGAAACGGGAGATCCCGAGAAAAACCCGCCGACCAGCGGCATTGTGTGGCATGATTCCAACTGGAAAATTTAGGGACTGACCCCGCCAACCGCGGCCCCTACAACGATATGAAGAACTAGGATATATACTTTATTTACCTTGGAATACACCCGTGGTGGGAATATTACAAGGTGGAACCGTGCCCATGTTGCCCCGCGACTTTCTCGGCTACCTCCCATCCTTTGTGACGTCATGCGAGTTGCAGGGAATATTCACGGAATATAGGCGAATACTCACATCAAGCGCTCAAAAAATGTTCAAACTAAACTCGTCAGAAATAGAAAACCATTCAGTCAATTTACTTAAAAATTTTTCACTGTATTTGTGAACTGTCCTGCCGATAATGATATTTGTTTATTTTCATTAAGCGAAGTACTTTATTTTAAAATAATAATCTTACAGACTATTGATTGAAAAATGCAGAGCCAAATATAGTAAGCGAGAAACTTGTTCCCCCCCCCCCCCCCCGAGATAGATGGATATCAGCGGATGAAAGAAAGAGGAAATTTAATACCCGACCGCAACTTGTGTGTATTGAATTTGCTATGTTGATTTCAATTCTGAGTATCATATTAGTTATAAAATAACCTAATTCCGGTATGACTTATTACTATACACCAAATTAGATCAATGTATAAAAATTAAGTTTAGTAACTCCCATCCTCATTTCCATAATTTTATACATATCTTTACTTTTTAGACCTACAATAGCAAACCTCAAAACAGCAGAAAACCTAATAGTTAAATGTTATTACTTTTTTTTTTACCTTATAGTACACAGGAACAGAAGTCAATATTATTCTTACACTTCATAACTATATGAAACTCATCGTAGTTAGTAGTAAACTTCTTTCACCATATTACAGAGTTGCTCGATTGACGAGCAATAAAGTAAATGCAATGAAATGAAACACTAAATAAAAGTGTTTACGAACTATCCTCATGTCTACAAAATTAGTTCAGAATGATAGATTACACTTGTAAACAAATTCTTAAGTTACAATTTTTTGTTTCCCATTCAATTTGTTATACGTTTAAAAATTAATAGGAAACTTAATGTTATGTGATGTGTTGTTTTACTACAGTTAATTCTTTTCTTTTTGCCACTGAACGTAACAAATGAGTCCTCGCATGCTTTCTCGTTTTAGATCCATGTGCTTTTCATAGTAAATCAAACCGGTAGCTTTTCGTACAGTAAGATAGCATGTTATTGAGAATTGTTGAATGCAATTAAAATAAAATTATGTTTTCATCACCATAGGTATTCAAAAATTATGAGTTTAATTAAAGATCGCAAATTAAAATTTAAAACCATTCTAACTAGTTTTCAATTATATGTTGGTGTAAATCAGTTTGACAGTAAGTATTTGATACAGTTCGTTATGACTTCGTTACTGTTGAGAACAGATGAAACTTTTGATACGATATGATGAAAATGCAATCATGTTCTCAAATAAAATATTACATGTATACTTTGTATTTATTTTACAAATCAGGTCTTCGAAAGAGTGAAATACTCAATTTAAGTTGGGATTCCATTAGGATTGTATTAAATTCTCTCCAGCTATCTAGCTTCTAATATTACCGCCGATTTTCTACTAAATGCAGTTAGTGTATCGTTAAAAAAGAATACTTCATCATGTACGAATTCAAACAAACTAATCATCGCTATCACACAAATAAAATACATATATTAACGTTTTAAAAATAATCCGGAAAACTAAAGTTTCTGATGTAATTAATTAATGAAAAGGGTTTTTTGCTGTTGTGTGTCAAACTTATGTTTACATCAGTATGTAATTAGCACCGTTTCTTAATATTCTCTGTAATATTTATTGTTCTACTACTTTAAAATAAATTTCAAGAACAATTTTCATAAATAAGATTGAGTTAATATATTTGAGAAAATCGGAATTTATGACTTGAAAACTGTTGTAGAATCAGATGAATTTGTGATTTTTTGCCATTATCGGTAACCTAACAATTAAAGATACATGAAACTAACAACAAGTATGATTTTATTTACATACTTCCTTTAAATATTGATTTACTACTGAAATCAAAGTTATGTAAGTAATTATATTTTAAATATATACGGCTAAACCTACTTGAATCGAAGAAGTCTCCATGTTAGTTTTTATCTCATTTTCTAGAATTACGTGTTAATAATATGTTCGTTTAGTATACTATCACACGACACTGGACTATCTCACGACTTAGGAAGAAAAATATGACGACAGTATAAATAATTATATCCAACGAAACAGAGCTTAAATGTGTATATTTCACTAATCTAGCGCTATTCATTTTCAGTCTCCTTAATAGTTTCGTTTGGTTATGCACAACATAAGCTACAGCTATGTTTTGTAATAAATCGCGCTTCTTGAAACAAACAATGTATAAACTTTAAATAAATAATGGTTCATGAATTTTTTATTACTCTCCAAGTCAACTTTGGCAATGTTCGCTTGATTTGTATTATGTTAGAGTGTTATATAAAAATTAAAACGAGATAGTATATTAAATGCATTGATTAACGAGTTTTATTTTAGTGCTCTACAGAGCAACAATTTTTTTTCTGTGAACGATAAAGTTCGTAATATGGCGAAAGAAGTATTTGTGCTATTAATTGACGTGTGTGTGTGTTTATATATACATACATTATATACATATTATATATATATATATATATATATATATATTGTTGCATGCAGTGTATCTGGAGGCCGGGTGGTCAGAAGCTGTGTCGCAACACCTTATGGACCAGCTCCTGAATCACAAGCCAGGCGGCTACGTGATTGGAATCCCGCCTAAGTTACGTCATAGACCTGTTTGAACTGCGCCTTGGCCCTACGAGGCCGGCCTATGAGGCTCAACTCACGTCCGAAGCATGATGTAATGTCTATTTTCAGAGCCCTGTAATGTGGTTAACCCCCAACTGTTTAGCAGAGTATAAAAGCACAGAATCGACACATTTGGAGAGAGTTGGCTATTGGTCGTGCTAGAGGAAGGTGTTATGCTTGTGGAGAGAGACTGGTGAAGACATCTTGGTGACGTCAGAGTCTACTGTGAGGTGGCAGGCGGCTACCTTCGGAGCAGTGTTCGGCGAAACAAGAGGACTGCTGCGACGGGCTAACGGGCGAAGAGGAGGTGCGCGACGAGAGTCGTACTGAAAACATCAAGAGTGAAGACAGCGGTGCACTCGCGGTGCTGCGCAGCACACGGCGATTCATCACCACTGCGGACTATTAAGGTTGTACACTGTCACTATTTGAGAGACTGTTGATTGGATACATTACTGAATTTTTAATGTGATGTGAAGTCTTTAATTGATTAATGGTAAATATTCTTGTGCATAAAATTGTCAAAGTTAATTAACGTTCTGTGGCACAGTAGTAATAGTGTGCATAATTAAGGGTGTTGTAAGAGTTATAGTTGATTGCTGTTTTGTGTGTTTTCGTAAGCTTTGTGAGCTAGTAAATCAGTAACTTAATTCAACTCTTTTATTTCTAACTATACGACCTCCATACCAAAGAGCTCAGAGAATTGCCCACATATACCGTTTTTGCTTAAACTTGTAACACTGGTGTCAGAAGTGGGATAGAGGTATACATTAATTTCATAATTAGTTCTGTAAATTAAATTGTTGCACACAATTGATATTTAATTAAATTGAGCCACTTTATTTTTTTATGTTTAGATTTCAATTGAAAAGGTGGATGATTACAACAAGCAAGTCACCAGGAAATTGATGCTATAAACGAGAAGGTAGGCAGCATAAATGAAGAAATATGCAGTGTAAAGGAAGATATGGAGTATGTGAAAAATAGCATGCAGCAACAAATTGATGAGGTGAGGAAAGAGTGTCAAAAACTTCTCCATGGTAAAGAGGTGCCCATCTTGTTACTGGAGAAGACAAGCTCAGTGGTGAATCAATACCTCAAGGCGGCGAAGAGAAGACCACGAAGTTTGAACCAGGATGTAGTGTGATTCCCAACCAGGCAGAAAATGGGCTGCAACATGTTGGTGTGTCTAGTGTACCTGCATCGAACATTGGAAAGGGGATTTCTGTCAAGCCTGCTCCTTACAATAGCCAGTCTCCGTGGCGAGAATACCAAAACCAGTTCGAGATTGTGGCGACCATAAATGGTTGGTCTGACCAACAACGTGCCTACTATCTTGCAGCTGTGCTGAGGGAACCTGCCCTCAGTATACTCCAATAGCTTCCAGAACAACAACATTTGGAATACTCAACATTAGTTACTGCACTGGAGCTGCGCTTCGGAGACAAGTAGGTACTTGCGACATACCATCATGCCCAACTAAGGAGCTGTACCCAGAGGACAGGGGAGCCACTGCAAGAATTGTGGCAGGACATTGTGCGACTCGCCCATTTGTCGCTTGAGGGATGTCCAGAACAGGCACGAGATATCATAGAAGTCGGCTTCTTCGTCGATGCCATTGCCGGTGTAGAGGTGCGCCAAGCAGTGCGCCTGGCCGCCCCAAGAACTATGCAGGATGCTCTGGCCAGAGCACTGGAGGTTGAATCTGCAAGAGGACCATCAACTCGGCATGCTGTGCGGGCGGTCGCACTGTCGGGCGACGATAGAGATAACCGCTTCGAGAACATTTTGAAGAGAATGGAAACCATTATACATAGAATCACATCGATTACACCCCGCCCTCAACAACAATGGCGACCAAGCTGTTGGGAATGTGGAAAACCCGGACACTTGAGAGCCCAGTGTCCACAATGGTATCAGAAAAACAGAAATCAAGAGCAGGATGAAGCTGCCCGATCTGGCCAGCTCTCGGGAAACATAAATGCACCGGTCTAAAGAGGCGAATGTCGGTGACTGCGGGAGATAAGACCCCAGTATTTCGTCAAGTACGTTCAGTGAAACAAGAGTTTGATGCAATCCTAGTAGAGGGCAATCTGGATAATGTTTATTGCAACATGGTTGTGGACACCAGAGCAACCATTACTGTTGCCCGACCGGACATCTTGGTGGCCTTCTCCCCAGCAGTCAAAGGGCGATAATCCCAGACAAAGCTTTCTGACGACAGTGACAGGCGAGACCACACCAGTGAAGGGGAAGAAAAAGATACAGTTGAAGTTGGGTGACCTCTGCATTGAGCATCGAAGATTAATGTTTATTGGGCCTGGATGTGTTGCGAAAGTTATAGTGCTGTATACATACTCGGTCGGGAGTACTAAGGACGGGTACCGAGAACTGGTAATGATGCCACGAAGCGAACTGTCCTCGCCAACCAGTTGCCAAGTGGTCTGTTGTGAGACAACTGATTTGCCAGCATCCAGTGAGATTGTCATCCCTGCACGGTATCGAGGCAATTTTGTGCGGCGTGTAGCTCTGGTCGAACATATGGAAAGAGGAAGCAGCTTACCTGATGAGGTGGTGGTAGCAAGAACATTGGTTTCGTCGAATTCTGGAAATTTACCTGTTCGAAAGGTAAACTCGTCAAACAGGGAAATCCAGATTGAGGCGAGGGCCATAATAGGTGTGTGTATACAAGCCTCCCAAATAACTACAACCGACAAAGAAGACATCAAGTCAGGAAATCTTACTGGGACTATGCCAGAACCACTCAAGGAACTACTGACTAGAACTGGAGAAAACCTGAACATTGAGACAAGAAAAGGCTGTGGCAGAACTGCTGAAGAAAAACACGAAAACATTTTCATGTGGGCCACTTGACCTTGGCAAAACATCCGCTGCACAACATCACAATGATACAGGAAAAGTTAGGCCAATCAAGCAACACCCAAGACGACTGCCTCTGGCTACACAAGAGACTGTGGATGGCATCTTGAAAGAAATGAAGGACTTGGATGAGATCGAGCCCGTCGGTCAGCCCTTGGCCATCACCTGTTGTGCTAGTTAAGAAGAAAGATGGGCCCACAAGATTTTGCATGAATTACCGGCGACTGAATGATGTGACAAAAAAAGAACTGCAACCCCCTCCCCTGGATTGATGACACACTGAACAGCTTGACAGAGTCACAATGGTTCTCTACACTTGACATGAAGAGTGGCTACTGGCAATGTGAGGTGGTGCAAGAAGAGAGGGAGAAGACAGCCTTCTCTGTGCAAGGTAAAGGAACATGGCAGTTTAAAGTCATGTTGTATGGGCTATGCAATGCCCCTGCTACCTTCGAACGACTAATGGAAAAGATCCTACTTCTAGATATTTGCCAAGTGTACTTAGATGGCATCGTGGTCACAGGTAAAACATTTGAAAAACACCTTACCAGATTAGATTCTGTGTTCCAGAAAGTGGCTGCTGCAAATCTGAAGCTGGTTCCCAAGAATTGCCACCTGTTCCAAAAGAAAGTTAGTTTCTTATGGGCATGTCGTTATCAGCTGATGGAACCCAGATTGACCCAGAAAAAACCAGGGCAGTAAAAGACTGGCCACAACCAACAGACAGGACACAGGTGAGAAGCTTTCTCTGACTCTGTGCTTATTATCGGCTGTTTTAAGATGGATTTGATATGATTGCCAAGCCACTACATGAGCTTACTGAAGCCGAAACAAAATTTCTGTGGTCCTCTGAATGTGAAGCTTCTTTCAGAAAATTAAAATAAGTTTTAATGTCCCCTCCAGTTTTGTGCTTTCCCTACAGTAAAGGCGAGTTTGTATTGGACACATATCCGAGTGATGTAGGCATCGGTGCTGTGCTATCACAGGTTCAAGATGGAGTAGAGAAGTCTCTAGAATATTTCAGCAAAGTGCTGCAGAAACCAGATAGAAACTATTGTGTCATTCGCAGGGAGCTATTGGCAATGGTGAAGTCCATATCACATTTCCACCACTACTTATATGGCAGACACTTTCCTTTGCGAACAGATCATGCTGCTCTTTATTGGCTACTGAACTTTAAGAATCCCGAAGGACAAATAGCCGAATGGATACAACATCTTCAAGAATACAACTTTGATATCCAACACTGTGTTGGTCGTTCCCGTTCCCACAATAATGCAGGTGCATTATCCCACATACCTTGTGACTCCAATTGTCGTCATTGTGAACGGCAAGACGAATAAAGCAGAAGAGTGCTATTTGTTAGAACATCAAGGCTTCAGGCATCAACGGCCGATGGGAAGTACTCCCGGACTGATGACAAGATAAGAGAAGAACAAAGAAATGACCCGGACTTGTGCCCAATACTGGATTGGAAAGAGCAGGATCACTGTCCAGAATGGCAGGAGCTATCCGATGAGTGTTACAACTAAGTCATATTGGGCACAGTGGAATTCACTTGTCTGAAGAATGGTGTCCTCTACCAGGAACTGGGAGAGTGCAGATGGCACCTACAGTTAGTCCCCCCAGAGAACAAGATCCCAGAGGTACTGAAGGAGCTCCATAATTCAGTGGCATGTGGTCATTTTGGCATTAATAAGACACTCATCAAGGTTCGAGAGAGGTTTTAATGGCTTCATTGCCGTGAATATGTCGACAGATGGTGCCGAATGTGTGACGACTGTGCTGCAAAGAAATGTCCGAGGGTCAGAGGCTGAGGTCGTCTCCAGAAGTACAAAGTCGGTGCCCCATTCGAGAGAATGGCGGTCGACATCTTGGGTCCCTTGCCAATAACCGAGAGAAACGATCGGTACTTATTGGTAGTGCGGAACTACTTCACCAAATGGCCAGAGGTTCTTCCCATACCGATTCATGAAGCCAAAACGGTGGCTGATGCAATGGTCGAACATGTGTTCTCAAGGTTTGGGGTGCCATTGGAGCTTCACTCGGACCAAGGACGGAATTTCGAAGCGGCCCTTTTCCAGTAAGTGATGAGGATAATGGGTAAAAAGAAGACCCGAACCACTCCGCTACATCCAGTCTGATGGAATGGTCGAACGCCTAAATTGCACCCTGGAGCAGTACCTGTTCATCTTTGTATCAGATAATCAAAAGGATTGGGACTCCAAAGTACCACTGTTACCTCTAGCATACCGCTCTGCCATTCATGAAGCAACTAAGGTGACACCATCAAGGATGCTGTTTGGAAGAGAGCTCCATCTCCCGAGCGACCTGATGTTCGGACGACCGGCGGAGGAAGACCAGGTGAAGTCAGATTCTACTGTGAGGCGGCAGGCGGCTACCTTCGGAGCAGTGTTGGGCGAAACAAGAGGACTGCTGCGGCGGGCTGATGGGCGAAGTCGAACCCAAAACCTCAAGAGTAAAGACAGCGGTGCACTCGGGACGCTGGGCAGCACGCAGCGATTCATCACCACTGCGGACTATTAAGGTTGTACACTGTCACTATTTGAGAGACTGTTGATTGGATATATTACTGAATTTTTAATGCGATTTGTAGTCTTTAATTGATTAATGGTAAATATTCTTGTGCTTTAATTGTCAAAGTTAATTAACGTTATGTGGTACAGTAGTAATCGTGTGCATAATTAAGGGTGTTGTAAGAGTTATACTTGATTGCTGTTTTGTGTGTTTTTTTTAAGCTTTGTGAGCTAGTAAATCAGTAACTTAATTCAACTCTTTTATTTCTAATTATAAGACCTCTATCCCAAACAGCTCAGGGAATTGCCCACATTTTTGTTTAAACTTGTAACAGTATGTACATATGTTCCGATGGGTTGCGAAATATTATAAATTAATTATTTAAAATAAGGCCTTATGGTGTTGCGCTACGGGATTTAAAAAATAGAAATTTTTAAAATGAAAACTACCATTACAAATGTAATTTAATATACTGCAATACTATTCTAAGGTAGAAGACACGTAACATTAGATACAAAATTATACTTGATAATTAACGAGTTGATTTAGTACATAACTATCGGCAACATAAAAAAATTATAGGTAATAAAATTGTAATTATCATAGGAAATGCAATGCAGATAAATCGAGGGATAAGTTCAGATCGGGCCACCAATCTCGAATGCATGCGATTAAAATGTTCTATCGTCTACATGTCACTAAAATTATAGCATATCTCACAACTTTTAGGAGAGGGCATCATAACAATTAAATTTAGAGTTTTCTATTTCTTTCGTCCGTTGATACCACCAATCTATCACGAAAAACAAAAAAAGATTCTCGCTTACTATTTTTTTCCTTGCAGTTTTCTGTCAGTAGTTAACAGTACATTGTTAAGAAATATTTTTGTAAAATGAAGTAATTTACGTTAAGAAAACTACCATATTTCTTCATTGGCAGGACACTTAATTAATACGCTGTAGAAATTTTCAAGTCATTTGAATGACTAGTTTCAGATTGATGATTTAAGTTGAAGAGTTATTGCGGCCCCGCGGGCTCAGGCCAGAAATACACATGCACGCGCTGTATGTCAAATGTGTACTGACGCGCTAGATTTCTGTCTCGGGAAGCAAAATCTTCACACCTCCTATTGCAGACGCTCGAAGACAGCCGAGCCCGCGTCTCACGACGCGGCTTCGTGAATCTTCGGAGATTGTGGAAGTGAGTTTTTTTTTTTTTAAACACTCGGGAGGCGTGTGTGTAAATCAGATAAAATGTTTGCAGATCTTGATTTTATACTGCTATTGCTGTTTTTTTCCGTCGTCACATACGATAATATTATTGAATGCCCAACTTTGTGTCCCTTGTGTGAATTTTATTTAGGCCGTAACTGCACTTTAACGTACATGATTAAAAGTATAACATTGTTTGTAAATATTAATATCCTGGCATATTTTTTATGTATGTATATTTTCTCGTCTCTTGCATTGAATGTCCTACTTTGCATTCCTTATGTACCTATATAATATGTTACCTTAACCTTAAAACTATGATCGGTTATGCCAGCGAGTCGACCTGTGTTACAGCTGTAGATTAAATACGTACGTGATTGTATGGTGTCTAAAGGGAGAAGAGCACAAGTTAATAGTTATGCTGGGTGTTAGTAGTGCAGTGAAAGAAAAGATGTACCATGTTACAGTAGTACACCAATGTTAAAAGTGTGCAGCAGAGTGATATTGTATGTGGAATTAGAAGTGCGGAAGCTGAAGAACAAGCAAAGATGGGTGCAAGGTGGGCGAGGAATAGCTGGAGAAGGCAAGGGCAGGCTGGTGAGGATGAAGGGAACATTTGGCCATCTGTGATGCTCATTGAAGGATGGGAGAAAAGTGGAAAGGCTGGTTAGGATATACAATGTGGTGAATGGAGAGGAAGGCTGGGGTAAGGTAGGCTGCCTGTTAACAAGGGCAGAATACAGAGTTAGAGGGAATAACAGCTAGAAGCTCCAGACGATGACTAGAATAGAGTGGGATAGGCTGTCCATGTTGAGGAGGTCGGTGAAGGAGAGGAATTAATTTTTTTGAAGGAGTTGGTGACCTGTGAGAGGGAGTGAAAGGTTTAGGAGGAGATTGGTAGGTGATTGAGGAGGGTACAGCTTGCCACCGGGTGGTTGCCCAATTTCCAGTTATTATAAATCATATACTTGCCTAGTTACGGATAACTAATACAGGAATAAATTGTTCAACAACTAAGATATCCATTGCCACTGTCAATGTTCGATTTGGCCATCCAAGGCCCTTGCCAGGCTTCATGTCCTAGAAATGTGCATCACAGATGTGACATTACAACACGCCTGTCTTTGAATTCTCAACACGGGCATGTACCCTTCAGCTTACATACCATTCTCATGCCCTAGGTTCAGATTCCCAAGACGCACACTTCTTAATGACGGTGACCAGGACTAGGGGTGTAAGGGAAAGTGATCAAGGGCACATTGCACTGAAAATCGAACACAGCATAGTCACTCAAAATAAACAATTGAAATGTCAGTGTAGTTACACATGATTGCCTAAATATGCGAACACCCTTTCTTTGTAACTTAATTGATAATAAATTATGTTCACTAATAAAAGTGTTCAAATATCTTCAGTCAAGTACGAAAGTAACAATATTCAAGTAGGCCTAATGGAACCATACATAAGTCTTGTAAACATCCTTTAACCTACAGCATACATATTAAATTTTGTTTAAAAACTATGTCCAAAGCAATTATGTACAAAAGTAGGTAAAAATGTCTCTTAATTTGCTAACATGACAGTAATTAGTGCTTTTATAGTCTGTTAAGGCGCCTGCCTACTGGCAGTGTGTTTGTGTGAGTGGGGCACGACACCAAGTGTGATGTTGACCGGCTCATCTGGTGCGGCATCACCTCTATCACAAGACACTGAAACTGCGTGCAATGGTATAGTAGATCACTCGCCTGACTGACACTTTCAGTGGTGAAAAGTTTTAAGCTAAGTCCATTGCATGCTCCTGGAGTAGTTTCATACGAATCCCGTAAGTAGTTTTTCAGATAGGCCTATATAGGTTGAAAAAGCTGTTTTTAGCCACTTTGAGGAGCTCCGAAATTATTTTTCTAATTTATGTGATGCTTAGAAACGACTCTCCAGTCATCGTTTGAAGTGTATTTTCTTTTCGTACATAGACACATTGGGCATATGTGGAATAGTTTCTTTAAAAAAACGTATTTACGAACATGCTGCAACACATTTTAAGCGCGTGGTAGGCGAGGCCCTTAAGTTTGCTGGTTTCTCTTCCGAGAAAAATGTCTGACAACTCCATTGTGTTGACCTTTCAGCCATCCTGACTTCCTGGAAAACCGGGTTCTCTGCAATCTTCTCAAAAAATAAATGTCAAAATTAAGCAAACTTACATTGTACAGACTATAAGTATGACAAAAGCAGTGAACAGTTTGCAATTATACATTGTTAACGTATGTCTCAAAAAAATTTTAAACTGCAACGTCATTTGAACATGAATAATTTACAAGTAAACCTTAAGAAATTGGGAACATTTCCCCATATTTCCTGGACGAAAGTTCATAACGTTGCAGCATCCTTGTTCCCGGCCAATACACACAATAAAATATAAAAGTATGAAAACTTTTGTTTTACATGGACAATTTGTTTATATTCACCTTTATTGTGGTTTTACTAATTTTTTATTATTTTATTTATTTGCTTCAAATGAGCTCAGAGCTCGTAACAGAAACCGTCCAGACAGGGGCGTCATTTGGGGGGGGGGGGGCAGAAGGGCAAATGTCCTCCCCCTGGATTTAGAATTTTTAAGTGCATAAAATATATTTTTTGCATTTTGTTATTTGAATAATGTTAAGTTAAGTTTCGAAGTTATACATGCTTAATTAATAAAAAAGATGCTCCCCCCCCCCATGAAAAACCTGAAATGATGCCCCTGCGTCGAGAAGAAAGTTTTTGCTTAGGAAGGGTGGGGCAGAGAGGGAGAGGAAGGTTACTTCACAAGGGAATATTTTGTGACCTAATCATATGACGTTCAGACATGAAGGCAGTATGTTTCACAGTGTTACAGTGTTACAAATTACAGAGACCTCGGTAACCACAGAAGATAGGCACACTAAACGTAAGCATGGGCAAGTACAAAACTCTCATTATTAACAACAAAGTAATAAACATTGTTTCTACAATGAAATAGATTAGTCATTGTTCAATGTAAATTTAAGTGGCATGATCATGCAAATTGCATGCTAGCAAAGTATCACCAGACAGTAGGAGCACTGCATAAGCTGAGGGAGTACATGCCAAGTCCCTGTCTTGAATAAACTCTACAAAATCAAAATTACAGAAATTACAAAATAGATAAATGAGAATGTCTACATACTCCGCTATTATACTCCACCAAAACAGCTGTAAATCTGATGCTACATTATGTCAGTGGCACTATGCATTGGGAAACCTACACCTTGCAAGTAAGCACAGCCACATATAGCAAAACATGCAATTTTTACAATAAGTACATATGGAAAAGAAGATACATTACTGTGCAATCACAAATTTTTGGTCACAAAATATTAAAGGAATTTAAACACATTACTATAGCAAAACACATCATGTATCCAAGAACTGAAAATGACCCAAAGCTATGTAAATTTGGTAATGTACACGTTGTGATGTTATTTAATTTCATTTTATAACCATTCTTCGTATTGTGTGCCCAAGGGTTTTCGCATCCTTCATCTGTAAATTCAGTAATTAAAACGTGCTCCATATCTGTATCATGTCACCCATTATCAGCTTAAAGGCCTAACTTACCTCCCTTCATAATTTTAGTGTCCCTCAGCTACCCAGAACAATGATCAATGATACCACAAACTCACACTTGCAACAAATCCGGATGTCAGAAATAACTACTATACAATAAAAGGTTTTTGAAGTAATTCAGTTTTGAATGGAAGTCCCTTCTTACCGTCAATCAGGGACGGCGGGAAGCGTTAGTCGTTTTGGAGTCAATAATAAAATTTGAGAAAAAAATTAAAACATTTGGTACAAATCTGACAACTATGTCCAACAACGGTGTAACATGCAAGCAATGTTACAATGTGTGATGTGTGGTGTTAGCATGAATTTTGGTGTGCAAGTGTGTGTCTGTATGTGTTTTCTAATATTCTGGTTACAATTATTCTGCATTTTAAAAACATATGTAATCAATGGATTCACCTCAAAACAATATGCCATAATGAAAGTATGAAACTGTAAAGCACCAAATTTCGCAATATCTGTGACTTGTGTTGTTTAAATTTATAATAGCATCAACATAAAAATCTATAATTTTAACGACCATGGCTTTGTCTTACCTTAAACCAAATAAAACATGTCAAAAACAATTCTGACCATTATCTACCAATTCCTTGTATATTTCTCCTAAAGAAACAAAATATCATCTGTAACCAACACAGTTCACATCTTGCATTTAAGGGTATTGGTAAGTCATGAAAGAGGTTTTACACAATACAATTTACGTACAATTTTTGTGCATTTTGTTAATCTTGTGTGCAGCACAGACACAAAATTCTCATAAATTCACACAAAGTGATGACACAATTTCTGAAAGAAAAAAAAACATGCTCCGTAATTCAGTGCAAGACCATGCGAGCCGGTCCAAAAAAGCAACGTGATTGGCCATTATGAAGTGTGTGTTTGGTGGGTGCAAACAAAAATGGAATGGACATGTGATAGTGTTGTGCATATATTAAGCCAATATACAATTCCAGTGCTTTGCACCCGTTTTAAATATTCTTCTAAAACCCCACCCATCCCAAGGATGCAATAAACTAAACTAAACCATAGTATTAAGAAAATCAAAGATTTGGCATTGTGATTGCTGACGTTTAATTCTTAGTTTAAAAAAAACAATTCTATTCCAACTTTTAAAGGAAATTATGACTACTGCCTTTAATGTGCATATGGTTAATATATAGTATTAACCATTGTTTGCACATGGTTACATATTTTCAATAAATATCAGGCAATTTTTGAAGACAGCATAAGTTGATTAGTAAATTAAAAAAAAAAAAAAGTACTGGTATGAGGTATGAAAATCTAACTCAAGGTAAGTAATGAATGAAGGGCAGTAGGATATCCCTTGATAAATATTGCAAACAGTTCAAATGTTCATATTTTTAAGCTAATTTTTTTGTAAGCACACATCTATAGTACTTGTAAGACTGAAGGCAGAATGCAGGTATAATTAGTCTTACCAACTGATCAGTTTGCTGCATTGGATTGGGGTCCCTGTGAACACAGCATGTGGGACTTTTTTTTTCTATTGTAAATTGAGTCCCGAAAGACTCAATCTAAGGAACACTCAACAGTTTGCTGCTGTGGTACTTAAGAGTATACTCTCTGGTTCTGTTGGTCATCTGCTGAAATATTTATATAGGTACCTTTTATGTGCTTTATGGTATAACTTGTATTTAAAATATATGGCCTGGATAGTAATAAGAACATATTTTATTATTGCAAGACACTTAAGTACCAGAATTGTCTTGTCATATTTTTAAGTATTAGGTAGGTATGACAATTTTTTACTCTGGCTAATGAAACAAAAATTTTCACACATGCTTCAGGGCTTACAAAGGAGTCAAGCCAAAATTCATCACACAACAAAAGTCAATCACTGCCAACAGAAGTTAGCGCTAACAAGCAAAATAACAGTAAATTTTTGCAAAAGTCCTTGGTAAGACTTTATAATCATTATGGAATTAAATAAATTTAACCACATTATTACAATTATTATATCACATACATCATAGCATTACTGACGAGTCAAAACTGACATTGCTACAAAGATGGGTAGGTGAACACCACTGGCGAGCCACACGTTTAATACTTTTGTAGTAAATAAATTAAAATTGCGGCAAAATTTAATATGTATTACATGCTTGTTTCAAATTTAATTTAATTAAAAATATATATAATAAAGAGCATCTACTACATGAATGTTTAAGATATGAAACTCACATTTCATTGGCGCAATTTTTAAAATAAGATACTTGTAAATCAGAGCAACGTACAATTGTCAAAAACGTTGAAAGGACAAATAGTGTTTAATTTTCGCGCGTGCCTAGCAAAAAATACCGAAGATACACGAAGCGGCGTTGTGAGAATCGGCTATCTTCGGGCGCGCGAAACCCGAAGATACACGAAGCCGCGATGTCTGAATCGGTTATCTTCGGGCGCATGAAACCCGAAGATTCACGAAGCCGCGTCGTACACTTCGGCTATCTTCGAGCGTCTGCAATAGGATGTGTGATGGGCCCGGTAGTTTTCGCGAAAAGATATTTGCATCACTTTGTTTCAGTGCCTTACGTGCGCACCTGCATCTCTGCTATGTGGTCAGTGATTGGATGCCGTAACTCCCAGCGTCTGGGGGTTAAACCTGCAAATCACAGACGTGATGTGTCACAGTTATCCGTGTACTGATTGGCTCAGTCAAATGAATACCGACTCTGCACAAAAACACTCGGTCAATAGCGATGAAGTAGAGCTGCAGGTGTGCACGTAAGACACTGAAACAAAGTGGGGCAAAAATCTTTTCGCGAAAATTACCGGGCCCTAGTGATGGGTTTGCTGCCCTTCTGTCTCGTGCAACTCGCGTAACGTCATAGGCAGCTGCGCAGTAGGGTTCGAGTTTTGGCGGTCGGACGGTTCCACCTGGTAATATTCCCACCACGGCTACACCCACCTTCCTTCGAGAGACATTTCACAGCTGCCACTTGATGCAGATATTTAAAAACTTTATTACAATAAAAACAATACGTCATCAGCAGTAAATATTTTATTGGTGGACGTCTGTTTACACAGCATGCTTCGTTTCCAACTAATAAATTAGAAAACCTTTTCATAAAAATAAGACTCGAAACCGCAACATTTGTAAAAACTAAAATTTTTTATAACTATCAATCGAGTTTCAAAAATACTAGGATGTTTATTTAAAAATAATTTTAACATCCGTAAACCTGTGTACGATAGGCTGTTGAATACTAAATTATTTTCAAATACATTTAAATACTAAATTAATTTCAAATATATTTTTACGTTAAAGCCAAACGGTCCTGCATATTAACTATCAATAAAAATAATTATTTTTGGAATATTTGTCAGTTTTCTCTCGACGACGTACACTGGAAACAAAACAATGTGCACGCTGACAAGACCCATGTTGCTGAGCTGTCACGTGACAGACTAACTATTGCAAGTTAATACTAGCGTATGGTGAGACACTCTATACTGTTATATATGCAAGGTTGTCGACACTGCAGTCAGACAGGCAGGGTGGATGCGACGCAGCACGTGCCACACACACTGCTATTATTGGCGACAACACGCGAGACTTTGACCCCGGCTGACTGCAGTCTACATTCCACCTCCACCACCCACAGTACAGGGCCACCTCCCAGGCCAAATGTTATATAACCAACCCTATGCTATTGTGTTATGTTGCTGGTCCGGGGGAGGGACGGAGCCTAAGTGCGTCTCAGGATTGAGCCCACAGCCATAGGTAGTTCAGGATAAAGTGAGCATTTTTGAAACTCTGGTTCCTTTTTTTTTTTTTTTTTTTTTTCAGATAATTTGTATTCCCCTACAACTTTTTAACACGAACAAAACACCTTACATAACACCAACAAAACACCTTACATAACACCAACAAAACACCTTACATAACATTCAAAATGTATTCACAACAAAACAATATTTGTTAGTTATTATTCTAGACTCTAAAAAAGTGTGCAAAAATACTGACGAATTGCAACACTACATGTACAGTGCACAGGTGACGAAGTGCTAATATAATAACAAATTACTTGATAACATTTGATTTAATTATTCGTCTCTACGCTCAAGTCTTAAACTCACGAACAGTGTTTCCGCCGCGCCGTAACAATTATACTTTAGGAATGTAAGCAGTGAGCCTATCATTTTATTGAGCCCGTCACTAAGTCCAATGTAGTTGTAGACCTCAATTTCGAACGAATCCAGTACATATCTTGAGAAACAACCGTATGATAACGTCGAACTTCGGCCAAGTTTCAGCTTTTAAAATAATGCCTCCAATGTACGTGGTGTCTTACGTCATTTTTACAAGTAAACTTAAGGGCGCCGCCTACCCGCATGTGAGAGGATAAAAAAAGACGAAGCTGTAAGATCGACCTTGAAGCGCACATCAAATGCCGCGTCGCCTCAACGAGCCAAGCGCTGAACTAGCGTGCACGGTTCCCGCCGAACGGTTTTTACTATGGGACACAAAGCGGTGAGAATACAATTTTATTGGTGAAAAGCCTGCAACTAAGCTCGGTGCAGGTCGCAATCTGAGTTTCACATACATCCGGTTAGCACATTTTGAAGAATGGAAGTCTGAAACGGCCGTTTTTATCCGTGTTGGAGAGCTTAGAAACAGTGTTTTTAATGTCTGAAGTTTCTTTTCCTTTCGTACGTTGGCACAATGGGCACACGTGGAATATTTTCATAGAAAACACCTGTTGACGAACACATTGCAACGCATTTGAAGCGTGAGGAAGGCAGCTGACTTAAGTATGCTTTCTTTTCGTAGATAACCACTGTAAACGCATGTTTACTGGTCTCTGAGAAAAAACTTAACACCAAACATGCTGCACGTAGTTCAAGCACCAGCCAAGCAGCCGCCTTAAGCTAGCAAACTTTCATGTATCCTACTGATTATTGCTTATTATTGCATGTTTGCCTGGCAGTAGGCACATTACATCATGCTACGTGGACAGCTCGGTGAGTCAACCAGTGATGTCATAGGTTTTCGCAACTAAGTCGTAACTCCGGGAGGTGCCGCCATTTTCATTGCAACGAAGGTGCCGTGGCCCGTAGGGGGCGGTGCGATCACGGCAGCCATGCGGCAGCGACCATCTGCAATCGGGCGCGTCCTGTTGGTGGCGAATACAGGGCTCCTCGCCGAGGAGTTGTCAGGAATATTCAAATACTGACTCGTGGACCAACTGGCCGGTGCGCAAGTGCCGTCGACGGCAGCGGCGGCGAACTGTACAGCTCAGCATGAAGATGGAAGACACGCTCTGCGGGAAGCAGTCCAATGGTCAAGGCGGCGGGAGGGATCTCGAGGTGCTGAAAAATGCGAAGTGTAGCGAATCCAACTGCTGGATCCTGCGGGCTGTGGACTGCGGGGCGTGTGGGGAGTGAGAAATGGAATGCATCGGAACTTGGACCAACGTCATCGGGGACCTTCGACGTCGGGGCCGGTGGACCTAGCCC